>PVIU01022077.1:0-30181 GCA_004026605.1 Ondatra zibethicus | reverse complement strand
TTGGACTTCCAACAGGGCAGGGCACCATGCCCTCTTTCAAGGAAGAAGGGGGAGGGAGGAGGGGTGGGGGGTAGTGGGAGGGGACCGGGAGAAGGGGAAGAAAGGAAAAAAATTTTTTTTTATCTTTAATTATGTTCTTGAATGGAAAAAATAAAACAAAACAATGTATGGGAAAAAAATAAAAAAAAATAAAAAAAAAAAAAAAGAACATGCAGTAAGAGATGACACTTGAAAACAAGTTTCCCTAGGTCCTCATACTTCTTGTTTACTATACTTTCCTCCCCATCGGTCATTTAAGTTACACATTTGAAGTGCTGTAAGTAGCCACATCAATTTTACTGGCCTTCTCTAAAATGGAAAGACTTCCTCTAATCCACTAACCAGGAAAGTTAGAATGCCACACCTTCATTCATTCATAATCTATCATTTATAGGTTTGAAAGCTGTCAGTTGGATATCTTAAAAGCATTGCCATCTCCAATGCAAAGAACTCAGCCACCCCTTCATTCATGCTTACATACTGTACAATGTTTCTAGACTCTGTTCAGCAGTTCTCAAACTGTGAGTCGCTACCCTTTTGGAGGTCGCATATCAGATATCCTGCATATCAGACATTTACATTATAGTTTATAATAGTAGCAAAATTATAATTGTGAAGTAGCAATGAAACTAATTTTATGGTTGGGGGGGTCACTAAAACATGAGGAACTATATTAAAGGGTTGCAGCATTAGGGAGTTTGAGAAACACTGGTTTAAGTTGCCAGGAAATTGTATAGGTACTGGCTTCATGAACAGTTGGATGGCATTAGGGATATATTACAATAGAAACTATTGTAGTAAATTTACATTTCAAGATAAATGCTGAGAAGCAACCCTGATGAAGCTCACTAGGTTACTATATTAGTCTCTAAAGGAACAGAACCAAAAATGAACGTATATTAAAAGAGGATTTATCAGGTTGGCGGAAATGATATGGTCTGAATTTTCTTTCTTCACAATGGGAAGGCTGAGAACCAGTACTTGCCCAGTCTACAAGTCTGGATGCTCAAATATCCTGATCTGGTACTGAAGGCCTAGAACTTTCTCAAGAGCTGCTGGGTTTTGGTTTATGTTGGAAGGCCAAAGACATTTTTAAAGTTTTATTGAAGCATATTTATATCTGGTTCTTTTCATAGTATCCATGGCTGCTTTGACATGAGAAAGGAAGAGTTAAATCACTATAGCAAGAAACTATGAACTGCAAAACCTGAAACACCAAGGATTTGGCTCTTTGGGTAGAAGGTTGTCAACATTTCTATATTAGAAATTGGAACTTGAATGGAAATATGAAGTGTTTAAATTACAATTTTTAATAAAATATGCAAGCATACAGCTACAATCCCATATTATCTCTTAAGATCTCTCTGGATTGATCTATCTGTCTATCTATCTATCTATCTATCTATCTATCTATCTATCTATCTATCTATCATGAGAGTGTAGCACAGCATACATAAGGAAATCAGGACAATATGCAGGAGTCAGCTCTCTTCTTCTACCATGTGGGTTCTGGGTATTGAACTTAGGTTGTCAGTCTTGGCGGCAAGCACCCTTACCCACTGTGGTATCCCACCAATCCTTCTACAATATCTTTAACAAAATAAATTTATTATAAATGCATTTTAGTGAAAAAAGGTGTTAAAAATCATTCAGCCACAATACCTAGAAAGGCCTTGTATTAATATTTTGATGTGTATTTTTTCTGGTGGTTTTTACTTCTCCATATATTTTTTACTAAAAATAAATGAGTCATATTGTACATTTTATTTTGTAGCTTGCTTTCCAGCATAGAAAGCTGGAAACATAGATCCCCATCCTCATTTGCACTGGCTACAAAATACTCTGTTGTGTAAATATTTAATTATTGAATTAATCCTCTTTAATTAGATTTTGAGTTATTTTTCTTTTATGGTACTGCCTTAGTAGACAGCCATCACATGTACAGTTTTTTTATACTTGGGTTTGTATGTTCTTTTCCATTTTTTTCGAAATCATCAGTTATTGTAGACAGAGAGCTAGAGAGAGCAGAAGCTCACGTGCCTTCATGGGTAGGTAGAATTGGTATAAGCGCCTGGGTTAACATTAATTAATTAATTAACATGTGCGTTGCAGTATATTTTCTGTAGTTTCCAGTTCACATTAAATACCAATGACAGGCAGTAATTCCCCCCTTCAGGAGAATGTAATCACCCAAGCAAAGCTGAAAAGGGTGGGTCCACTTAAAACATAGAATACCCACAGTGCTTAGAGCAAGGTCAAATTTCTGTTGGAGATGGCAGCTAGAAGAGAAGAGGACACAGTGCTCTCTGGAAATGGGCAGAACGCAAAAATGATTGCGAAAGTCTACGGTTCTTAAGGCAGCCTCTGGAACACTTATAGAAAATGACACAGAAGCAGGACAAAACTGCCTGTGCAGCACCCATGAGACAGCCAGATCCCAATGGCTGTAGCAGACCTTCTCCTGAGTGAGCTTTTCGGTTAAACTAGAATGTCTTAGCCATTCTACATGTTCATTTAGCCATGCTACATGTTCACTTAACCTCAAGGAACACTGCTGAGTGTAGACACCTGCCTTCGTGTTTTCCTATAGATTTTGTAAACATGGAGGTATTGTGTGGGAAGGCCTGAAATTTGGTGTTAATCAGGGAACAGAGGAGAGAAAAAAAAAGTATTGTGTCTACTTGAACAAACTCTGCCAAAGGTATGAAGCATTCTCCCCATAGATGCATCAGCTACATTAGAAGCGGCTGGTGTTTGCTCTTATGCACACTCATCCATGTGTGAACAGTTAGCCTTGAAAATAAGATGCCAGCAGTGAGTTAGTGTTTACCCAATACTCAATAGTCAATACTTCCACAGAACCTATCCATAATAGGTAAATTGATGCCCAATTACCCAGACATGTAGAGACAGACATTCTGCTTTTTTGTTTTGTTTTGTTTTGTTTTTCAAGACAGGGTTTCTCTGTAGCTTTGGAGCCTGTCCTGGAACTAGCTCTTATAGACCAGGCTGGCCTCGAACTCACAGAGATCCACCTGCCTCTGCCTCCAGAGTGCTGAGATTAAAGGTGTGCGCCACCACTGCCCAGTTGCTTTGGTTTGTTGTGTTTCTTGTTTTATGTCAAACTTGCGATCCTCAGTTTTCTCTCCATCCTCCCTTTTTATTCTCCTCTCTTTTTATTCTCAGGTACAGAGCTGCCATATGTCCTGCTCCCCGCCGCCTGTCCTCTCCATAGGCCATGTCAAAGAATATGCCTTTTCCACCCTGAGATCCTCTCTGCTGAATTATCCCAAAGGATATTTGGAAGTAGCAGCCAGGGTTGCAGCAGCAGTGCTGCTTGGAGGATTTTTAGGGACTTTGTGACTATGCCTGAGCTTCTTAACCTACGTTAATTATGTGATACTCCCCACAGTTTCCAAATTTGTTAGAAAGGTGGCTAATACCCCAGTGAGAGGAGCAAGTGCTATCTCTGCATGAAAACTCTGCTTTGCTTTCCTACCCCAGGGGGATGTCTGCAGCACAGTGGATTAGCCTGGCACACTGGAAGCCTGGGAAGCTGGGCCAGCCATCTGAACTGTGCTGCGAATGGGTTTCTGCTCTGCTCTGTCCTGGCATGCATGCTTTGCTCCCTTCCATTGTTTTTTAAACTAAACTTTTAAAATTTGAAATGAAGACTCACATGCAGCTATAAGAAATAGTACAGATTCCATATACCTTTTACCAATTCCTATCTTGCAACCAGCATATTGCTGCTGTTGAGAGCCAAAATGCAGAACGCACCCCTCTCCACCTCAACAAGATCCCTTGTTCTGCCTCCCTCCACCTCACTGTCTCCTAAACCTTTCATTTTCCAGAATTTTGGCATTTCGGGAATGCCATATGAATTATAATATTTCTAGTTTTGTTTGTTTCGTTGGTTTGTTGGTTGGTTGGTTTGATTTTGCTCAGCTTAATCCCCTTGATATTCATTTGGGTAACTGTGTGTGTCAGGAGTTGATTTTATTATGTTTTATTTTATTGCATGCATATGCTACAGTTTAACCATTCACCTATTGAGGCTATGAGGAATTTTTTCAAATTTTGCTATTATGAAGAAAGCTACTAGACAGACCTACATGGAGGTGTTTTATTGAGGGCCTTGAATACCAGCCTCAGGGCTCAGAATAGGACACCTACAGCAATCGAAGATCTGAGGGTAAAAAATTAACTCAAGTAGGTTACCTCTGCACTTTCTTTTTTTTTTTTCTGTGCTGGGGGCGGGGGAAGGTGAAGTGAAGGGGTGATCTCTAGGAGGTTTTTAGTTTTTACTGATGGAGTTGGGAATTTCCATAGGCAAGGACAATGATAATGTGCATATCAAAATCACAAAAGGGCAGGTAGAACCTGAGAAAGCAGCAGTTCCAAATAGGCGACACCACCCAGCACTCAAGGGGAAATAGCTGACATTCCAAACCATTAGATAAGGCTACTAAACCTCCCTGAATCCTGAATTCACCCATTCTCCTCACCCAGTCTCTGTTGTGATAACCATCTTTGGGGGGACGCCCAGATTTGTTTGTTAGCAACGGTGGGTCTCGTGCTGCCTTCCTGCTCAGTGCCTGTCTTCTTTACAAGTTTCTACGTGGTCTGTTAGCAGGTAATTTTGTGGAATTGTCTATATGTAAATTTGACTGCTAGAACAAAGAGTGAACGTTGTCCCTCTAAAGCCTCATAGGCATTTGATGTTGTTCTATTTTTATAATTTAGTCTGGGAATATAGTGCAGTTGCAGAGTGCTTGCCGAGCATACCCAAGGCCCAGGGTTTGATCTACAGCATCACACCAAAAGTATTCTGAGAGGTATCATGTTGTTTCTCACTGTGACTGTGATTTGAATTTCCCTAATGGTGAAGGATACTGAAGTGGTGTCCGTTTGTATGCCTTCTTTGAAGCAATGTTTCATCCTGTTCATTGTTGATATTCATCCTCTGTTGTAAAGAAAATTAGTGTTTTCCATTTGATGGAATCCAATTTTTTAAAATCTGTTTTTGATACCTGGGTTTTAGGTGTCTTATCTGAAACCATTGCCTGGCCAAACATAAAGAAGCATTTCTCCTTTTCTCTTGTAGGAGTTTGATGGTTTCAGATCTTACATTTAAATCTTTAATTCATTTCTAATTTATTTTTGTGTTTCATTCAAATTACGGGTTCAGTCTCCTGGTTTTTGCATGTAGCTATTCCGTAATCCCAACACTGTCTTTTAAAAATGTCATTTCTACATTGTGTGTTCTTGGCATGCTGTCAAAACTGCTTGACTATGTAGATGCACAGATTTATTTCTAGAATTTCTTTTATCTTCCACTGGTCTGGATATCTGCCTTTGTTGTAGATGCCGTACATTTTTTGATTAGTTTGGCTTTGTAATGTGTTTTGAATGAAGAGATTTGATCCCTCAAATGTTGTTCTTTTTCAAGATTGTTCTGTTAATAGTGCTTTGTACTCTTTTACAATTCTTTATGAATTATTTTCTGTTCCCATAAAAGATGCTGTTTGGGATTTTGAGTTTACATTGAGTTTAGAGATTGATATCTGTGGTGTGAAAATGTTTACCATATTATCATTCCATTTGTATGTACCTTATTTAGTTCCTTTCATCAAAATTTTTCCACCTTCTTACACTTATTCCTACATATTTAATGCTTTGGATGCTATTTTAACAGTAATTGTTCTGCCAGTTCTCCTTTTTCATAGTTCATTGTGAGTGTACAGAAATATAACCAACTTTAATGTCAATTTAGTATCCTTTAACTTTACTATGTATGTTCATTAGTTCTAATGAGCTTTTATGTGTAGGTTTTAGGACCTTCTACATTTACCATGTCCTGTGCAAATAAGGATAATTCTTTCCTTTCTTTTCTATTTGGGTATTCATTTGTTTGTTTCTGGCTAGGATTTCCACTACTGTATTGGTCAAGAATTTTCAGAGTGGACATTCTTATTTTGTTTCTTATATACAGAAAACACTTTTGGTTTTCACCATTGGGTAGAGTGAAGGCTGTAGACATGTCATTTGTGTCCTTGATTATGTTGAGTTTCTTTTTCTTCTATTCTGAGCTTATTCATAGTTTTTAAGTTTTCTATTCTCTGTGTGTGTGTGTGTGTGTCACACACACAGGCTCTAGCACACACAGATGTAAGAGGCACATGCATGCCAGCCCATACATCTGAAGTCAGAGGATGATTTCATCATGTTGATTCTCTCCTTGCACCTTTAAGTATTTTTCAAGAATCAAACTCAGATTTTCATGCTTTTATGGAAAGAACTTTGACCCATTGAGCCAGTTTGCCAGACCCAAGAGATTTTTCTTTTTAATCATGAAAGATTATTGAAATTTGATAAATGCTTTTTTTTGTATATCTTGGAGCAATCATGTGATTTTTATTTCATTAAAGTGGTATATCACATTTTTACTTTCTTTTTTAATTAAAATTTTAAAATAGTATACAAATTAATGGGTATCATTATGACCTTTTCATACACGTGCCCGTGCACACATGGACACGTATGGTTATGTTTTTCATCTATGTTCCTATCTCACGCTTCCTTGCCCCCTTCCTTCCACAAAATAACCCTCCCTTCTGATTTCATGTCATGTATTCCATTGCCCTCTAATTTTCTCTGCTCTTCACTCCTTTAAGATCTCTCCCTCTTTCACATGTACCCTTGCAGCGCAGAAATGAGTCACATTTGATCATAGTCTATTCTTTCTGGGCATCCAAATGTACCATTGGATTCAGTTTGTGATAAAGTTTTGTTGGGAATTTTTGCATCTACATTATCAAGGATACCATATTTCATTTTTAATTAATTTTTGTGTAAGGAATATATGTTAATTGAGAAACAAGTACCAATATCTGGGGTTGGAGAGCACTTGTTGCTCTTGTAGAGAACCCAGGTTCAGTTTCCAGCATTCACATGGTGTAGGAGGAGGTCCCGCTTGTTGTCCCGGCCACCCGGCTAACTTAGCCATGAAATAACCACACAGAAACTATATTAATTAAAACATTGCTTGGCCCATTAGGTCTAGCCTCTTATTGGCTAACTCTCACATCTTGATTTAACCCAGCCAACAGAGACTCACAACTGGTCAAAGTATTAATGACTGTTGAATTCTCAGCCCAAAATCGGGTACCTATACAATCTATTCCAGGGAACATTGCAAAAGAGGGGGCAGAATACTGTAAGAGTCAGAAGATGGGAAGAATCACTATAAAATGCTTTCATGTGGTTATGACATGGCCTTTGCAACCATGAACAACAGCAACAGTAACTGCCTGCCTAAGACCTGTACAGAAAAAAAATTAAAAGGCATGAAAATGGGAGGTGGCCTAGTTGGGAAGAAGGCTGCCAGCAAGAGTGACAGTAGTAAAAGAAGGCAATACAGAGTGAATACGGCCACAGTGCTTTGTATATAAGTATGGAATTTTTAATTAAGCCAAAGAAAGTAAAGCTGCAGAAATTTTGCAAGTTTGTATTTTTCAGTCAAAAATACTTTTCTTTGTTTTTTGTTTTTTTTTTTTTTTGGTTGTATTTTTTTTTTTTTTTTTTTTGGTTTTTCGAGACAGGGTTTCTCTGTGGCTTTGGAGCCTGTCCTGGAACTGGAGACCAGGCTGGCCTCAAACTCACAGAGATCCGCCTGCCTCTGCCTCCCGAATGCTGGGATTAAAGGCGTCAAAAATACTTTTAATGAATAGTAGTTAACATACATAGAGTATTTGCTATTCTTTTATTCCTTTAAAAACTTTATTATGCTACTATACTTATAACATATATTATTATCACCATTTTACAAATGAAAAAAATAACTCAAACAGGTTAAAGTCCTGTTCATTGATAGAAGTAAACCTAGGTGCTAAGCCCAGAGGGAATTTTTATTTTTGTTTTTAGAGACAATCTTACTATATAGCCTTGGCTGGCCTGAAGCTTTCTGTATAGACCAGGTTTTCCTTGAACTCACAGAAATCCATCTACTTCTAACTCTGTAGTACTGGAATTACAGGCATGCACCACCACACCCATAGAAAATTATGGAATTCCCTTTAATGCCAGCACTCAGGAGGCAGAGACAGGCAGATTTCTGTGAGTTCGAAGCCAGCCTGGTCTACAAGAGCTAGTTCCTGGACAACCAAGGCTGTTACACAGAGAAACACTGTCTCAAACAAACAAACAAAATAACGAAACAGAGAAAAACTATGAAATTGATCTCAAGGCATATATGGCTTAAATTCTAAGCTACTCTTTATGTCAATACCATTTTCTGTGTTTCAGTCCACTTAGCCATTCGTGGAAACAATTTGTAGTGGATTGAATTAGAACATCCCCTGTGTTCTATCACTGAATTAAAATACCATGACTATAAAAGAAAGTGTTTAATTTGGGTGTTGGATTCAGAGGGTTAGAGTCTGTGACCATCATGGCAAGAAGCATGGCAGCAGACAGTCATGCTCGGTGCTGATGCAGTTTCTGTAAGCTCGCATCTTGAGACACAACCATGAAGCAGAGTGAGAAAGAGAAATGTGGAATGGTGTGAGTCTTGAAACCTCAAAGCCTGCCCCCAGTGACACACCTCCTCCAACAAGCTCTCCCTTCCTGGTCCTTCCCAAATAGTTCTACCAATGGTGTGGAGAGGGCGTCTCAAATATTCACAGATATGAGCTGATGAAAGCCATTCTTATTCAAACCACCGCATCACCCTCCCCCCCACCGAAGGTTCAGATGTTTGAATACTTGGTCCCTATTTAGTGGTACTGTTTGGGTAGGTTTAGAAAGTGTGGCCTTGCAGGAAGAAGTGTGTTATTTGGCAGACTTTGAGGTTTCAAAGCCACATTCCATTTCTCATGTGCACTCTTGTTGTTTTGTGCATGTGTTTTGAAATATCAGCTCTCAGCTTCAAGCTCCAGCCGCCATATCTGACTACCTGTTGCCACACTTCCCTGCCATTGTGACAATAGACTTTTATGCCAATGGAATCATATTCCTTCTATAAGTTACCTTGATCATGATGTTTTATCACACCAGTAGAAAAGTAACTACTTCACAGTTGGCTCTCTAATATGTAGTCATGATAATGGCACCATCAAAGGCTTTAATTTTAAAGGGAGGGCACTATGTTAACGGGAAACAGGCCTACACTGGCTTTCAGCAATCCTTAGGCAATATCAGTGAGTTGCTGAGGCTTTACAAAGAAGTCCAATGGAGCACTAAACTCCTACATGTCACTTATTCTCCCTGTCCTCACCTGCTCTTGCAGTATAAACTCAAGGTGCCCTGAAGCTGTATTCTTTGTCCCACTCCATATTTGGATCTGTGATCTCTCTACCTGCACCTATATAGGATGAGGCAGGAAAAAGCCCATGAAGGTTTCCTGGAGCTGGGATTAGAGTCAAGGTTGGAATGAGCAGAATCTGGAGGAGAAGCAGAAACTATAGCTTCACTGAATTTCTGGAATCCAGTGGGTTAGTGTTCTAGGAGGAGAGGAATACTGTGCAAAATAGTTCCAAGTTCTCTCCTTCATCTGTGCTAATCAGGACCTTCACCTGCACACAAAACACCATGTTCTACATGATCCAAAGAGCCATGGAAGTCTCTAAACTATCAGGATTCATAGGTACTCTGTCTAAGCAACCTTTAGTGGAAGCTGCTGTGGCTTCCAAATGGCAGCTGTGAGGCCCCTAACACATGGGGTGTGTATCAGAAACATCCTGGTGATTGAACATGCTGATTAACTATGAAGCTTTCTGTGTGTTTAAATTTGATCTGGGCCAGTACTTCCTAAATACTCCAGAGATTGATTTGTATCACATATGGGGAACATTGTAGCTACCAGACCTTGAGATTTACAATTCCTTATTTATATCTATTTAACTACTTCCTTACATTTTTGCATTTGCCGAGCTTTTGGGGAGGCAGAATTGTTGTATAAGCTAGTCAGAGCAGGGACACATAAAGAATATAAAAGTAGATAGGTAGTGGTTAATTACTAAGTGTTTTAGAAAATGTTTTCTGCAAAAAGAATTCAGCTGTACAAATCCATGAGTAATATAAAAATTATGATGGTGTTCTGTCACTGGTGAAAAACGGTTTTCCTCATAATACTTGCAAAAGATACTGTCATGCAAACTCTGAACAGCTAACCTCTATGCTAAAGGTTCAGATGTTTTTTTTTCCCCAACATTCATGATACTTTCTGTTATGTAAACATTGTTATATGTTTCTAAGTGAGGGCAAGGTGTAAGAAAAATGAAAGTAATTGGTCTCTTGAATTGGAGAGAAGAAACCTTGAGCTTTGAAAAGGAGTCCTGTCAGTCATCAAGGATTCAGGTAGCACAGATTCTGAATTCAGTATTGGTCATTTTACTACAGATAGCAATAATTTTAGGTTGTCATAACACATACTTACTTGGTGTAGAAAACCTGACCTGTGTAACTTCAAGTATTACTGCAATTGGTAGGGATCATAAAGCGCCTGAGTGCTACTGCCCTTGAGTTCCTCAGGCTCTGCTTGTCTTTCCAATCTAGCGAGTTTTTTCATCTTCATTGCACAAGCTCCAGCACCAAAGAAACCACACATGTTGTAACTAGCTTTATTTTTTCAGAAAGCAGAACAGACAGTCTCCAGCCGTTCCTGTGGTAGGCAGGATGGAAACACTAGTTCCTTATTTTGTCTGTGAACCTCATCTCTAGGAACAGATCTCTGTCCCTATGCACACTCTCCTAGAAGCGTCTCTGCCCTAGGAGGAATAATGAACATTGAGAGGCAGGGGAAGGAAGTCTTTACATTGGCCTGGAAAATTCGTAGAGAAACCACACAGTAATTTGAATAACACAGGTTTAGCATAAATATTAGCTGTAACAGAGGACTGTTAAAAATCAAAGATATCTACAAACACTATGCAATCAACGGATGTAAGGCACAACCCCTATTGCTACAGTTGAACTAGAATGTCTAGGATGAAACTTTCCCACTTGTTAAGATCTAGAGCTTATAAGAAAGGGCACAGTAAAGGCTCACTGGTTGGCAGCAGAATTGCTATAGCACTGCTTCAGCAAGACTTTCTCGAATTGTGCCCTATAAGACTTCTGGGAAATCCATTCTCTATATACTAGGAAAGTTGGTCATAGGGAGGTATCCCACTATAGGTATTCTGACATGGAACCCTCCGATTGAAGAGTCTTAGGAGAAGCATTTGGCTGCTGGGTGCCCTGATGATCATCACCACAGGAGCTGCATGCTTGAGAAGTTTCCTGCGCTGCAGAAATTGGTACTTTTTGAGCTATTGTAACTGGTCACTGAAGATACTGAGTGCTTCCATTACAGAAACCAAAAGGAAAAGTCCTTTCCTTCCAAAAAGAATCTGTCCAGCACCCTCTACTGAAAAATCTTAAAGCTCTGCCAGATGGGAAAGGGGAGGTATTTAGAGGGTCCATAATAGTTCTTCACCAAGCAGTCAAAGTGATTTTGGAGATGAGAGCAACAGTACTGAGATAAAAGTGATTCTCATAGTATTATTAATTCTGGTTTGTGTTCTGAATGATCTCTCCGTCTCTTGTAGATTTTGGACAAAGGGATGTTAGTTACTCCTTATCTTTCTGTGTCTGTTATCACCCTTTCTGTAATGTTATCCCCAAGAGAAAATAGAATATAATTCCAATTCACCTATGCAACCTCTATGTTTTTATTGTCAAATATCCAGATTATTCTCAACTCTTCCAGCCACCTACCTGTACCAGTTGATTAATATTGGAACATTATCAAATTCCAATAGACATGGTAGAATTCATAGGTTAAGTATATGCTCTGTGTGTGTCTTTCTGTCTGTTTCTCTTTGTTGAGTTTGGTGTGGGTGTGGGCACATGCATGACAACCCAGAGGCCCTTATCTTGAAATGGAGTCAGAAGACAACCTTGGGTGTCAGTCATTTCCTTACACCTTGCTTGACTCTTGTTTGCCGCTGTATGTGTGAGGTTAGCTGGCCCACAAGCTTCTGAGGATTTCTGTTTCCACCTTCCATTTTGCTGTAGGAGTGCTGGGATTGCTAAAGTATGCTGCAGTATCCAGCTTTATGTGGGTTCTAGGGATCCAAACTGAAGTCCTCATGCCTCTGCAGCAAGCGCCTTACCCACTAAGCCGTCTCCCTAGCCAAACAGCATGAACTTTTTAAACACAAGCTTGGGTTATAATCCTTTGTTTGCCATTTACTCCTCTGCAGTCTCGAACATGTGACTTAACCTATTAAAATATTCCCCCCTCTTAGACACACACACACACACACACACACACACACACACACCTAAATCACTATAACTATAAATAGAAATAAGGTATACATACAAATCAAGAGTGCCATGAGATTTCAGCATAACTAACCTACCAAACACAATTCCTGGTACATGAGGCCAAATGAAAGAACTAGCTTCATCTTTTACTAATTTTTGAGCCTTTGTTCAAATTACTTAAACTTGAGAGACTTAGTTTGCTTCCCCCATGAAATTAGAATCATAGTAATATCTACCTTACAAAGTTGCCATAATGGTTAGATGCATACAGAAAGCTTACTACCATAATGGGTGCACATGAAGCACTTGGTAAGTGCTATATCTAAAGCTGTATGCAGAGGTATGCACATCATATTGTGCCATATACTTTGCCTTCATTGTCTTTCTTTCACCCACTGTAGCCTCCCTGTTGTGATGCTTCTATCTAATGAGTAGAACATAAGCATTATTCTTGGCCCAGTGACTGCCTCCTGGTTCAGTGAGCAATCCTCCCCACCACCAGACACCCATCTCAACCCAGAGGCCCTTGTCTTGAAATGGAGTTAGAGGGTGCAGTTCTTCATTCTGGCTTATGACAAAACATCCTTTGAAAAAAATTAATTTCCTCAGTAATTATACTATTGCTTCTTTGAAGTATGTTGCATGCCAAGAAAAGAAAGAGACAACCCAGAGACCTCTAAATCATCAGAAAATCAAACTCTTCTACCAGTCATTAGAGAGAGACTGGGAGAAAAGGGGAAATGAGACTAAAGCATATTGAAAGAATACATTTTTTTTCTAGTGTCAGCAGCATGAAATACCCCTGACAAACTTCAGACCAACTTAAAGGTTCAAATTTCTCCTTTACTGGAAAGGTCATTTATATTCATATATAAGCATCCCATTGGTCTGTTGCATAAGTAAAATCTCCAGCATGACATTTTTGCAACTGAAACTGATGCAGCTTAGCAAGAGGTAGACATAGGCATGAGAATTGGAGATGCCTGTAACTTCCCTATCACTCTCTTCCACTGGACATGCATGTCAGAGCTCTTCTGTGTCATGTGTGCTCTGTGCAGGCATTGATCCTTCACATGAATCCTCAGCTTTACGAGGAAATCCCATAGGGAAAGAGCCTCGCTTTGGTGGAGTTCTTTTATTGCAGTTGATGGAGGGTAAAGAAGTTGTTTCTGGGGTATTTTCATAAAATTCACTAATGAAGACTTCTGATGGGTCTTCCCCCTCTGCACCATGCTGTGGTGTGCCATGTGATGGGTCTTCCTCCTCTGCACCATGCTGTGGCGTGCCATGTATGGGTCTTCCCCCCACACACACCATGCTGTGGCATGCCATGTGATGGGTCTTTCCCCTCTGCACCATGCTGTGCTGTGCCATGTGATGGGTCTTCCCCCGCGCACCATGCTGTGCTGTGCCATGTGATGGGTCTTCCCCCGCGCACCATGCTGTGGCATGCCATCTGATGGGTCTTCCCCACACACACACACCATGCTGTGGCGTGCCATGTGATGGGTCTTCCCCCCACACACACACCATGCTGTGGCGTGCCATCTGATGGGTCTTCCCCACACACACACACCATGCTGTGGCGTGCCATGTGAAACTATTAATCAGTGTGCACTCTAACTTCTTTTTGTGTGTGCAGCTTGCAACCTGAGAAGTATCCTATATAGGAAGATGATGTAATACAGTAACATAATACTTCTGAATTTTTCCTTAATACCCACATGAGAATTACTACATCACTTTCTTAAATACCTTTTGTTATTTCTTTGAGAATTTTGCGAGTACTGTACATCATTTTCACCTATCTCTCTCCCCACTTTAATTCCTCCTGTGCCTCCCACTCCCTCTCACATTCATGGGCTCTTCTTTAATCATCACTGTTACACACACACACGTTGAAAAGAATACATTTTATGGGCACAGCTTCTCTGTCATGTCTAGAATATACTGTCTCTCAGTAGGCATTCTGGTTCTATGGCTTTTACAATTGTTGCTCATCCATTTCTGTTAGGTTTCCTGAACCTTGTGTGTAGGAGTTCTGCCATAGATGTATCAACTGAGGATTGATTATATGGCCAATTATTCTTTACATTTTGACTGGTTATGAATCTCTGTAGTGGTCTCTGTTTGTTGCAAAAAGAAGCTTCTTTGATGAGTGACAAGAGCTATAATTATCTGGGGGTATAAGAACAAATACTTATAATGTAGTTAGAAGGTATATTGGTTTAGGAAAAAAGAAGTAATAGCTTCTCCTCTAGGGCCTATGATCTCTTCAGCCATGGGTAATTGCCTATATTTATAGTACTAGGCATGAATCCCTTTCTACTGAATAGGCCTTAAGTTCAATTAAATAGCTATTAGTTACCACCAAGAATAAAAGTGCCACTGCTCTACTATTGAACATCTTGCTAGACCTGTCATTATTGTGCTTGTAGGCTTTATAACTGGTTAGGACTTTCAGTGATTTTTCTCCCTTGGCTAGTCCTCAGAGAGGAGGCGACAAGGTCTGTTCCAGCTCAGTTCCTCCAGGTCCTGTGTCCAAACTGTGGAGTATCTTCAATGATAGGGTCTTTCCTCAAGTTCTGAGAGGCAAATAAGTACAATGACAATAGCCTATATTGTTTGTTGGGTTTCTTAGCCACGCCCCACCACTCAGAGACAGCTAAATGGTTAAGAACATGTGATGCTCCTCCAGAACCCGTGAGTTTGGTTCCTGACACCCACATCTGCCAGCTCACAACTACCTGGAACTCAAGCTCTTGGGGCTCCAACTGGCCTTGGGCACCTGCACTCACATGTACTACTTCTACACAGACACATCATCATAATTTAAAGTAAATAATACATTTTTAAATATATTGAAAGACTTTCTATACTGGTTGTTAACTCAGCACATCTGAGTGTCCTCTAAATGATCCCTGTCATCAAGAGCATCATGATATTTCTCCAGGTTGCCTCATGTTGCAATAACATCATAGCAACAATATCTTCCAGATCCATATCCAGTGATAAAGTGTGCCTGTTTATATTTGGTTGCCAATGTCATTCTGATGTTCGAGTGTTTTACGCTTTATTTCTGACTTCCCTGTTATTAACCATAATTTTTTGTGAACATGTTTTAGGCAAAATTAACCAACTTGATAGGCGATTCCTTATAGCTGCCTAATTCTTATATAAACCAAGTATAATTAGTGATAGAAGAAATAAACATGGGAAATAGTAGCAAGATTAACTTGAAGAAAAAATATGTAAATTTTCCCGATAGCACTTCTACTTTTAAAGAATCAACAAAGATTGAGAGCCACAATTATGGTTAGGCATTACCACATAGTCAATGGTTCCATCATATTGAAAGAGAAAAATATAAGCAAACTGTGATGGCTATTTGTTCATTATATGGTGGGAGGGGTGGCATAATTGAAAGGTATATTTCATACCTTCCCTGCCATTAGGAACTTTTACAACCTAGCAGGGGAAATCTTTCAGGTACCTAGTTGACTATTCATGTAAGGCAAAGTCCAAATTGCCATTTAGAAAATCACACTAATGGCAAATATCTCTCAGAAAGGTAGGAAATCAGCACTTTTTCTGTGCTACAAAAATACTCCCAGTCTGAGAAATGCTCAGTTCCTGGGAAACAAATGAGGAGGGTCCCTTACTCAAAATTGGGTTATCTCTGTAATGTTAAATGTGTACTGACTCTGCGATGATAAATGAGACTTAATGCCATAAAACTTAACTATTAAAAATAAGGTTACTGACATGAATAGAGTAATATAAAAACAGACCATTGCATTGAAGGTTGCCTTCTCTCCTGTGATGGAAACCAATTGGGTAATTTTGATTTTGTTATCCTCTATGAATTATATTTGCTAATGGAATATAAATATCATTGGTAAAGAAAGTAGAGTGAATCATTATAATGAATGTGCAAATAAAGAGCACCGGATTCAGAAAGCTACATTAATGTACTGCCTAAATCAAGTCAACCAAGCTTTCCCACTCTGCGTCTAGTCATAGGCCTTTGTGTATATAATACACTTGTTAGAACACAATGACTGGAAAGCTAATTCCTCCTGGGTAGTACTTTGTTGGTGCTGCTGTTGCAGAGGTTTTCCGGAAACCCTACAGAGTTCTCCTGTGGAGGGTCTTTTAGCTCATTTGAAGATGATGCATCCTCCCCTGTATGTTACTATCCCTTGTGCTTCTTAACTTTTGAATAATAGACTCCAGCTACAGACTCACTACCATAAGCTGGCATAAGAAAGGTCATGCAGAAGGGTGTCATGCTTGTACCATCCCCAACCTACACAGCTTCTATCTTCACCCTGAGGTCTCTGATGCTTGCCAAATAATCTCCTTATGTAGGAAGCTTATCAGGCTTGAAGTTGCATCTATATGTGATCGAGAAGAGGTTGACTAGTTATCAAACACTGGATTCACCTTACTCATTATCCTTATTCCCTAAATCAGTTCTGACTAGGTACTTAATATATGCCAAGTATATATACTAAGTGTAGCCTCTTATACTTTATTCCTAGAAGTCTATAGCTCCTTTCCCACATAGTTCTGTCAGTGCACTGGTATCCTGAAATACATCAACCTCAATTCTCCCTCTGATGAGCTTAACTGGACTTTACTAATCGCTCCTAAATTGCCTTGTGACTCTGTCATGTGAATAAAGACTAGGGGCTCTAGGTTAGATTGTAAGCATCAAATTAATTTTATTGCAAAGGTCAGGGTGCTCTCCTAGTGTTCTGTTGTGCTTGAAGGTTAGTCCCTGCATGCTTGGCCAAAACCTCCCTGTCTAAGTTGTATTCAAAACAGATTTCAAAATACAGCCAGATTGAAAACCAGACATTTGGAGATAAAAGGCTGTGGACTCTAACCCCTTGGAACTGGCAAGCAGCTGCAGTGATTTCATGTGTGTATATAACATACCATAATCTCCAGGAGATTATGGGCATTAAACTCAGCACCTTTTGCTCCCAAAGCAAATGTCTGCTCATCCTTTCCACCTAGCTGCTCATGTCAGAGTTAAGAAATATTTCTTACCAAATGACTTCTAAGCTTGCTTGTGTCTGAGAAGTGATGCCCCTGGGAAAGCAGGACCTATCGGTGAAGCTTAACTCCAAAAAGATATAATCACATTCAGATAATGCCAGACCCCTCCATCCTGGTTCCCCTTAACCTTCATCTGTCTTCCCAATTTAACAGAGCGTTAGTCTTTACAGATCACCTCCTTTGGCCAACCCTGTTATGAGTCCATGCGATCTGATGTACATGTCCAATATATTCATCAGTTCAAGTTCTACACGAAGCATTAATGTAGTTTCTTGTCATTTATACACCCATAAAAATCCACTTAGGCTTTTTATGGAATCTTGTTTGACCTTGACTTTGTGCAAGAATTTGCCTACTCCTTCCTTATAAGTTTGCTTAGGGAAGGATTTCATTCTTCTGAGAGGCTCCTGTTTTTCCTGTCTCAGCCATTAGAAGGGCTCGATAAGTATACGGTAGTTCATTTCTAACTAGGGAACACAGTCCAAATGGATTATACTGGGTTCAGAACCCAGATGTACCATTCTTTTCTTAGAAGTAAAAGTTTACCTCTGAGGTTACACTGTACTCTTCAAAATTAAAAACACACTCCACAGTTCTGTGCTACAAGCTATAATACAATTTTGCCAAGTGCGGTGGTTAAGGATTATGTGCTTTTCACTAGAGTTGAGAGGGGACTGAAAACCAGCACTCATTGCATTCCCTAAATTATGCCCTCTTGAAATTACAGCCCCAAAGCCCATATGTCGGCTCTTTTCATAACCCAAATCCTGTTTTGCGATGCTGGTGCCATCTCTTTTCATTTTCACTTAAATTCTTCATACCTTTCTGTTTTCCTCAGCAAAGCTCATCAATATCGATCTGCTTTCCAGGGATGTTTTGAGGACACAGTGCTGATAAGAAAACATTCTATGAGAGAATATTGATGACAGTTGTTTTGTAGGCACAAGAGGAGAGGGCACTCAGTAGTAATTGGGGGCCATGTTTAGCTACACGACCACCCATTATCGTTAGTACTCAGATTGAATCTAATGCATCGTAATAATGCAGCATGGGCTACACGTGGAGAAGAGGAATTTATTCTCATGTGATTGTTAGCAATGACAAGCTGTTTGAACATACTCTGAACATAGTTGTATGTGTGTCTTTTATTTCTCTTCCTTTGTTTGGAAATCTAATATTTATCCTTTGCTTACGCTATTTTCTCCTTTTATGTTGCATGCTAAAATATTGTTTTTATTCCCTTTTTTAAAAGCCCTATTTCTCAATGAACAGCTAAACCACAGAGGATGGATTTAGAAAAGCAGGTTAAGCAGCAAAGTCCAATTTAAGCATTGGGTAGATGTTATCACTGGGCTTTATTAATGGGCCTCATTCTGGCTACATTGCACTTCTTTTCCTATGCATTTGTATAAAAGCCTTTGGCTGTCTCATTAACCCCTTTGACTGTGTTAACTCATTCCTGGGCATTTGTTGCCATAACTGCAGCTGTCCTTCAGCTGGAACCCCAATGCTGGCTCCTTTGTTGGCCTGTTTGTTCCAGGCGTCAGCTGTTAGGCGGAGGGCAAGAAACTGACAACCTCTGAGGTCAAACAGCCTGTCCTGTTTGCTTAAGCCCTGTCTATTTTTTTTTCCGCAGCAGATGCGCATGTGGCTGTCTGGCCCCAGGGCTGGGAGACGTGTGGGTACATGACCAGTGTTCATCCTCTCTCACCCACTCTGGGCACGAAAGCAGGTAGCCTAGCTCCATGTTCAAAAATATGATCAATAGTTCCTCTCAGTTGTCTGAATCTCTTCCTTCCACACCTGAGGCAGCTGTGGGGAATTGTTTGAAACTTATGTCTGTTCATAGAAATAATTGCCAGCAGTTTTATGGAGTGTCTCTTATGTGTGTTTCTGCCCGTTTACAGATTTGATTATACCTTTTGCAGAAGCTTACCACTGCTTGCTCTCTTTCTCATAGATCTTCCAGGAGACCCCCCTCTTTTTAAAGCAAAATGGAAATGCTCTGTAAATGGCTATATCCGTATCCCACTGGCAAAAGTTAGGAGTTGCAAAAGGTTCCTTGGGCACACAGTGATCAAGTGATAAGGACATCTTACATTCATTTGTTTGAGATAGCAGCACTGTCCTAGGAGAAATGATTACAATGAGAAAAGGCTTACATACTTGTAAGGTGCAATTACCTTTTGTCCTAGTACTAATGAAGACCAGAAGCAACACAACTTTCACACATAGAGACTGAGCAGGTATAGTAAGGACTGTAGGAAGTATGAGGATGGAAAGTTTCCACACAGACCGGGAACACAGCACTGGAGAAGAAGTTTTAATTTTGCCCATGTTGTGCCAGTTTTGCTAAGAGCCCTTGAAAAATAACCTACCGATTGTCTGTGCTCATAAAATTCCAGTATAGCCTTTTACCTCTGGATAGCCTTTTACCTTGACTTTAATAGAATTGATAATATGCCATCAGCAACAGCGGCACAACTAACATCTAACATTCACATAGTATTTTACAGCTTTCCAAGTCTGTTTACAGTTGACAACTCTCGTTTAACTATCTCAACAACCCTGTAAGATTGTTGTAAATGTTGCCGGTGCTTTTATGATGAAGAAAAAATCCCAGGCCCAGAGACACAGACAAGTGAGTTGTCTCAAGGTTATATAGCTAGTAAATAGCATTGTCTTCTGACGCCAGACCTCTGAGGCACTCATGGTAGGCAATGTACACTGCCTTGTCGCCATGCGATCCAGCCCACTGCTTCCTCTGCATTTCCAAATCTGCACCGAAATTCTGAGTAAAGGAATTCAGGCCCTTCAGGGATTCACTTTAAAAGCAAAGGGAAAGTAGCCACATTACTGGGGAATTAGTGCCTTCACATGTGGATTTGCTGCTAAATGATATCTTTGGCACTTGTGTTCGTTCCTAGATCACAAACTACTGATGTAGCTAGGAAAGGAAGGCTGGAGAGTGAAGAAGTAGGCAGAGCAGAACAACTGTGCTGCTAGTTTTATGCAGTTTGGCACAGGCTAGTCATCTGGGGAGAGGGAGCCTCAATTGAGAAAATTCTCCCATTAAATTGGCCTGTGGGCAAGCCCGTGTGTATTTTCTTGTTTGATGATTGATGTGGGAGGGCCCAGCTCTCTATAGGTGGTGTCACCCAAGACTGGTTTTCTGGGTGCTATAAGCAGACTTAGCAAGCCATAAGGACCATTCTAGTAAGCCCCACTCTTCCATGACTTCTGCTAGAGTTCCTGTCTCCAGGTTCCTGCTCTGCTCAGGTTCCTGCCCTGACTTCCCATTGACAATGGACCTGTGCTGTGGGCCTGTAAACTGAAATAAATCCCTTCCTCCCCAATTTGCTTTTCATCATGGTCTTTATTTAAAGCAATAGAAACCCTAAGAGAAACTGTAAGCTCTTGACAACTATAGAATTTTTTAGAAATTAAGATATTTTTGAAGTTATACATTTGAGATACATAGTAGAACTATGAAGATAAGCAAGGAATGATTAATACAAAATCCTAGTCATTTTTTTCTTAAACCACATGTTGGGTGCAGTTTTCACTACAATTTTTATAGTTTATATATGTCTCTTCTAAATTTTCTTTTGTAACTACTCAATCCTTGCTTAAAAGATAGAAATCAGCACCAGTTGTACTCAGTGGGTTTTATTTTGTCTTTTAGGAAAGTAAAAACAAACCTAAAGTTAGGAGGACGCTATACAGCAGATACTGAAAGGAGTTGGAGGAGAAAGTGGAAGTAGACGTGATCTAAATAATTATATTCACATACCAAAGAGTAGATAATAAAAAAACAGAAAAAGACAATGTGAGGCAGTAGAAAGTAGGCTTTGATATACAGAAATAGATTTACTGCTCTTGCAAATGAGATGCATGTTGATAAAAAAAAAGCTTGGCTGGTTTACTCTGGCAGTGTCCCCAGTAACATACCAGGCAGATTCTCAGAAGTGCTGATATGTATGGACAGTTTGATTTCCCAGAACAGTCAGAGTATTTACATGGCCCTGCCTCTTACTTTCTTCTCTTCTTTCTCACAATGAACTTCTAGCTTCTGTGAGATAAGAACAGTTGCATGGTCCTTTGGGGACTGGAAGTTGAATGCCTTAACTGTAACCATGAATTTATACGTTGTTTCCTAAAAACTTGTGGCTTTTCTTAGTCTTGGACCTGATAGAGAATGCAGTAAGTGGATGGGCTTGTCTATTTATTTTCATTCTGGGTTGGTTTCTCTCTGGCCAACAACCTGTGAGCATGGACTGTCATGAAATTACAGCTTTTCTTCCAGGTGGAAATAAGTGGATAAGAAATGCTCCCAGGCTGATTTTCTTTCCAATTCATTATTTACAGGGAATTCACCCTTTGTTGTCAGTTTGGAATTAAATTTACTCTACCAGTCCCTATAAGGTTTGTTCCGGAATTCATTGCCAAATTAGATGCCTTGTATTTTTTTAATACCTTATGTTTCCTCCACATTAATGCTATTAAACACACACACACACACACACAGAGAGAGAGAGAGAGAGAGAGAGAGAGAGAGAGAGAGAGAGAGAGAGAGATTTAAAAATGATGTCACTATTGGCGTAGAGATTCACTCAGGAAGAAATTTTGAGTTAACTTCAGAAATGCATACAAAGGAAAGTAAGAAAGTTAATAACTCGCATCCTTTGTTGTTTAGACTGCTGTTGCTGCATTAAAATATTAAAAACATATAAAATAGTTTTCAGGAAGGGAACAATTAGTATATCTGTCTCAGAATCATACACTAACAAACTAACACCAAAATTTCCTTGCATACAAATTGTTCCTAAAGTAGACCTCTGCCCAGCTGTCACAGAGGTTCTGCCCTTAACCTCCCCTTAGCTTTGTTAGAAAGTTGGAAATAAAGAACAGTCCTTGCCAGCACTCTTCCAAGCATTGTCATGGATAATTAAGATGCGGGGTCAGAAAAGAAAGTATGGATACAGATGCTACCCAAGTTTTTTGAGGAATAAAAAGCTTTGGAAATTGTTCTGGTGAGGTTGGGGTATAAACTGGAGTAGAAGGTAACACTGGAAAATGTTTACAGGATAAGCAGTACTTTTCTGAAATGCGTCAACTGGGACTATTAAGGCAGCCGAGCATGTAAAGCACTTGCTGCTCCAGCCCGATGAACTGAGCTTCATCCCCAGAACCCATATGAAGAGAAAACCAACTCCACAAAGTTATACTCTGCTGTCCATACATGTGCACCTCCATATCTGTCACACACAATAATAATAATATTACTTATAGTTAAATAATAATGTAAATACATAAATTAAAATGCATCAATAGGACGGGAAAATTTTAGTTACTCTTGTTCTTCTGGGCAGTATTCTTGGTATAAGACAAAAAGAGAAGCCATCCTGTTCTTTTGTTGATGTTGCTGTTGTAACCATATTCCCTAGTATTATTGATGGGTGGTTCCTTCATCTCCCTTCGCCATGAAGGAATCAAAGTAGTCTCCTCTCCTCACCTCTGACACCCATTTTTCGTAAGATAGCAAAGGCCAAGCTCACAACTGTTACTACATTAGTAATCACTCATATTCTGCAACCATATTATTAAGCTAAATGCTACCTTTTCACATATTTTCTCCTTTAATTTTCACTCCCACTCTATGAGACAAGCACCACTATCATCCTCATATTTAGACTTATAAAATAAAGTACAGAGACTGTAATTCACTTCCCAAGCATTACATAGCTAATTAGCGGTAGGCCAGGGTTAGAATTCAATTGCAATCCAAAGACTGATCGTAATCGCTGTTATAGCCAGAGTTTTCTTCAATCAGGGTCGCACTGTATTAAGGATTGAGAGATTTCTTATGCTTTTTAAATTAAATCTTCTGTAATTTCATACATACATATACAGAGTATTTCAGACATATTTACCCCTCACTGCTCCTTCTAATTCCCCCAGATTCACCCCTCCATCCCATCGCCCCTCCTGACTTCATATCCTCTTTTTTTATATACAGGCCACTGTGTACAATTTGTACTTCCCATATATATAGGCATGGGTATGGGGCCGTCCACTGGATAATAATCATCCTATAAGTGAGCATACCCCTAAAGAAAACTGTCTCCCCTAGAAGCTTTAAACTATGAGTAGTTTAAAGTAGCCCCAGGCTCTTGAAACCCTCCCCTGTCCATATTATATTGTTGACTGGCTTGACTTGGTACCTGTTTTGGGCAGGCAACCCACAGCTACTATGAGCTCATGAGTGCAGGTTTCCTATCATATCCAGAAGACACTATTTCACTCCAGTCTTCCCTGACCTCTCTCTCCTATGACCTTTCTTTCCCCTTTTCTGTATTGGTGTCTAAGCCTTGGGAAGGAGGTATGATATAGCTGTCTCATTTGTAGCTGATCCTTTCACTGACACTTATTTTCTGTAATTTGATCATTGTCCAATGCACAAAGAAACTTCACTGATGAAGTCTTTTTAGCTAAATTAATCTTTAGATATAGAGATACTTATTTAGAGGGCAGTTTGATATTAAGTCCACTTTACAAAGTAATAGCAATAGGCCTAAGTGTTCCCTTAGCTTGGATTGTTGGTCAGGTTTATAGTACCAGGCATGTGTTTCCTCCTGCAAAGAGGTCCTTAAATTCAACTAGAAAGCAGTTGATTAGCCCATAGCATTCATGCCACTATTGCATTCTTGGGCATATCTCACTAAGCTGGTCATTTTATCTCACAGTGTTCACAACTGGGTGTGGTTATTGATGACCCTTCTCCTGCAGCAGCTTACATAGCACCTTATGGTACTGTGAAAACTGGCCAGTAGAGAGGAAGCTTTCAAGTCAGTTTGAGCTTGATCTTCATATATCCTGTGACCAAATTATGTGGTGTCTCCAGCAATAGTGTCTTACTATCAAAATCTGGCATGGGACCGAAGGCCAATAGCCTAGAGCTAGGTATGGATATTCCTCCTTGAGTAATTGATCAGGGATGTCGAGAGATCCTCAAACAATACAGGGTTAAGAGTTTTCTTGTTGCTCTGGCCAATTGCATGTTGATAGCTGATGAAAAGGTATTAGTTTTCAGAGAAACAAAATGAGTTATTTTGAAACATGAAAAGTGATAAGAGTGATGTGACATCTGAATAGTAAAGGCTATTGCTTTCAGATTATTTGTCAAATGGGAGTAAAGTTTAGAAATTCCGTTTCTGCTGTTTATGGAGGGAAAGGGGAAGAAGAAGTTCAGAAGGAGCCAGAGCTGCTGGCCCAACACAAATCCTACCATTAGTCACTGCCTCCCGTGGCTGTTTGTGTATATATAGCATTGCCCTTCATAGTTGAGAACGACCCTGCTGAGGCAGCTAGTTCTCAAGCCAAAGTTCCCATTATCACTAGGATTTAACACTACACTTGTTTATAGTTAGCATGGCTAGGGTCCCACCTCCCTGACCTAGACATTGGCCCTATGGTTAGTGGCCTTGCCCAGCAAGTCAACAATATAGTCTCAGAGACTGAAGAATAGAAAAGAATCCCATTTGTTCAGCATTCTACTTTTAGTGTAGAAGCATAGAGTCAGGTATGGCCAACACATACTAACTACCCATGTTATTTTCAGCACAGCACCATGGAAGAAATGATTTTCAGTCTCATTATTAGATGAAGAAATTTAACTCTGTGTTTCTCAGGAAGAGTTACCTAGGCTACTTAATCACAAGGCAGATTCTCCATCACCACCAAGATGAAAATCCCAGCAGTGGACCCTAGAAATCTCCGCATTTAACTCACAGTCCCGTGTGCTCTGTTCCAAGCACTGGACTCAGCATTCTTAGTGGTAGTGTAAAGCTCAGTGTTGAAATGTATGTGCTCTGGAACCATACTTCCCCAAGATGGAATTTGGCCTCCAGAATTACATATATCTGTGCTGACCTAGGCAATTTCCTAACTTATTTGTATTTCGTTTTCCTTATCTGTAAAATTGACATAATTGATAAATATTACCTGTGTCATTTGGTCCTTGAGGATAACATGTAATGAGCATAGGGTCAGAAATACATCTTTTTTTCTTTAATAAAGCATTTCTACTTGAAAAAAATCATTAGCTATAAAACTGTTTTTGCACAATTACCCCTTATTCAATATTAGAAATCAAAATAATTATTGTTGGGGCTGGAGGATTGCTCAGTGGTTAATATACTATCTTCATAAACATGGGGACCAAAATTCTGATCCTCGGGTCCCATATAACTGCTGCAAGGGTATAGTGGGCATCGTGGTCCACCTCTAACTCCACAGATATGGAAACCGAGCAAGCTGACTAGCAAGAATAGTCAGGAGATGGAGAGAGGGACAGTGGATTAGCAAAAGTCATCTATCAGCAAGTTCTAGGTTTGACTGAGAGACCCTGCCTCAGTGAAGAAGGTGGTTTCCAACACCACCATTGGGCATCTACAAACACACACACACACACACACACACACAAGTATGCATATCTACATGCATTTACCCACACACATGCAAAACGTGTACATATAGGCATACAAACCATACACACATTTGAAAATGGGAGGGGAGGTGACTGAATAATTGCCATCGTCTTCGTACCCGAAAGATTATCAGTATGTTCAGCTATTAAAAGTTTGTCAATCTGTCAATTCACACAAGTAATAAATACCAGAACTATGGTTAGATATTTGATTCTGTCTGCCTCCAAGGTCTGTTGCTTCCACTCTATTGTGTTGCCTTCATAGATATAGGATATAGGCTATGAATTCCCAACTGGGCATGGGCCAAAACCTTTGGCTTGCTTCCTTACTACCACCACCCTACTCTCACTATAACTGTTACCAGAGCACTTGCATACAAATATGGGTTTTGCTCAAACCCAACCCCTTTCCTCTTTTTCAAATCCCCCACCACTTCTACCTCCCAACCACATGCACTCTGCTTTCTTATCCCACTGAGTCCAGTTAGTGTTGCCAGTATATGCATGGATGTAGGACCACCATCCACTAGCATATGGACAACCTATCAGGGGCTGCATCCCTGAAGAAAACTGACCTTCCTCAAGAAACCATTAGCCTCCAATATCTCCTTAACTGTGGGTAGGACTTCCTGAACTCTAGTCCCATTTATGCTGGAGTTTTGGCTGGCTTTATTCTGTGCATGTCTGATAGAATTAGTTTAAAACCTGCAATGTTTTCATAACTGCTCCAATACTATCTTTAGGACTATCCTGCTTGTACATACGAATATTGAATCACTGAGATGCTGTTTAGTTTGTGGAAGGACCTTATACCCTAAAGTTCTCATCTGTATGTCTTAAGGATTAACCTATCTCCCACCCATCCTGCTCCACTCACAATCCATGTGAGAGTGGTTACTTACTGTATACACTAACATTAAAACCCTTTGCTCAACAAAAAAAAGACCCTTTTCTCCCCTCCTCTTTTTCCTTCCTCATGTCCTCCCTCTCATTCCCCTCCTCTCCCCTTCCCTTTCCAGTAAGAATAAGTTGTGACATCCTAGTACTCTTGAGTGGCTTTTGATCCATCCTAGATAATACTCACAGGGAGGCAAAGCCCCTGCTTGTCTAATAGCGTCATCTGTCTTTGCTGTCTCAGAGCTTTGTCTTACAGAATTTATTGTCAGCTCTTTCAACCTGCATAACCATGATGCAAGCTGTGGCGTCACTGCCAGTGACATCTGCAACAGGAGAGTGGGTACCTGGGGCTTCGGTGCATTGTTCACAAACAATGATGGATTGGTAATTTTCAAAGAAAATGAACAAGGACTCAAAATAACACTTGCAGAGCACAATATATTGCTTCATGAGCAATAAATACCAAGCAGAAGATAAAACCTTGAGCCTTAGGCTTAATGCAATTCGAAAACATGATTTATTCTGCTGTTCCCTTTCTATTAGCCAAAGAACTGAAAGCACAATGTTATTCAGAGCTGGGATACACAATCCTATCTTTACACCATAATCTATCAAAGGAAATATTTTTGTGTGCCTATTGTGTACAAGGTTCTATGTGATGTGCCAAAAAATGGAGGCTTCTTCTATGTTCTATGCAAACATTTTCTAAAGTTTCTCTCGCTTCCTTTCATCATAGTGGGATTCCTAATGCTATTTCCAGTACCACTCTCTAAACAGCAGTCTATCAGCCATCCATAATGCCTGTCCCCACCGCCACCACAGTAATGATTTCTTTGATGTGACACATAAAAACGGACAAACATTTTAATAGATTCCTGGGTGTCCAACCAGATTAGATTTAGCATTTACCGTATAGTAGCATGAGAGAGTAGGGCAAGAACTGTGGACATGGGATTGACTGTGCAAGTGATAGATTATTCAGGGTTGCAAAGAAACCAGGAGTATGGACCACTCTTCATTAAGAGTCCACAAAATTGTGAACTATGGGGATAACTCAGTGGGTAAATGTGCTAACCACACAAGCAGGCATAGTGACCCAAGTTCGATAGTGACCCAAGTTCAATCCCTGGAACTCGCCTGGAGCAAAGGTGCTAGATGAGGTGGCATACATCTGTAAGTCTGGCATATAATATCTACCACAAATAAGTTAATAAATACATATTTTCAAGGAACACACAAAATAGCTGCCATAGAGAAAAGTCTCTCAAAGTCGATACAGTAGACATTTGGAGCCAGATAATTTTAAATTTAGCAGACTGTCCTAAAGGACAAAAGATGATTATCAGCTTCTCTGCCTCTATCCACTCACTAGACAGATCTCAGTAGCAACTTCCTGACCCCAAATGGTACAAACAAAAATGTCTCCAGATATTGTCAAGCTTCCATTGAGAACCACTAGAATAAAAGATGTGAGGTATACCCATATGTCCAACCTCAAATTGTGTATAATTTTTTGACTACCCTGGCTTAGTATAGCGTAGTAGGTAAGTGCAGAAATAGTGGGGCCAGGCTGTGTAAGTTTGTATTCCAGCTCCACTGAAAGATCACTGTCTAGCCTCTCTTCCTATTAATTCATCAATACGATGGGATAATGAAAAGTTATTTCATAGAGTTGCTTTGAGTTTTAAATTAATATACTTTTTTATAAAATGTCAGAACAATGCCTGGCATATAGTAAGCATGATCAAAGTGTTAGGTGTAGTGATATTTTGTTTGTGTTTTAACAAATAAACTTTGTCTGAAGATCAAAGTGCAGAGCTAAGCCACTGGAGGCCAGGGAGTGGCCTTTCATCCCAGGTCTTGGGAGACAGAGGCAGATGGATCTCTGTTACATGAGATTGAATCAGTCTAAAAGAGAAACAGAGCTCACACAAAGGTGGTCCCAGCACTTGGGATCACACACCTTTAATCCCAGCACTAGGGAAGTAGAGACAGGAGTGAGACTGATATGGCTAGGCAGAAAGAGGAATATAAGGTGGGAGGAGTCAGGAGAGCAGATGCAGTCTGAGGAGTCAGTCTGAGGGACAGTCAGCCCTTTTTGCTCTGAGGATTCAGTAGAGGTGAAAGGTCTCTCCAGTGGCTGGCTGCGCTGCTTCACTGATCTGTTAGCTTTCACCCCCTAATATCTGACTCCAGGTTTTTATTAAGAGCAATTAGAATTCGTGTTATACTTAGCCCTATTATGGTTTCTGTTATATATTTGCCATTTTTGTAAGTACTGGTATGGTTCGATTGTCTGGGGTTCCCTCTGTTTTGTACTGTCTTCCTTCTGCAGACTAGAGAGCTAAGTCCACAGGCCAGAATCACACAGTATAAAGAGATTTTGGATAGCTTTAGATCTGTTAAGTAGACAATGCAGGTAAGCCCCACATTGAACATTGCGGAATTCTCTTATTTAAAAGTAGATTTATTAGTAGAAGTAACAAAAGTAAATGAGATTTATGTCCACTGACCAACTCCCACAAGTCATCCTCTGACCTCCATGTCCACACACAAACACAAGAGAAATAAATACTATTATTTTTAAAAAAGAATTGGAGAAGAGTAAATTGCCAAGAAAGGAGTTTTTATTTAAATAAAAGAATATAGTTGAGCTGGGCGGTGGTGGCACACCTTTAATCCCAGCACTCAGGAGGCAGAGGCAGGTGGATCTCTGTGACTTCTTGGCCAGCCTGGTCTACAAGAGCTAGTTCCAAGACAGCCAGAACTGTTTTGTAGAGAAACCCTATCTCAAAAAATCAAAAAAGAAGAATATACATGGAAAGATGGTACCAACATATTCTACTTATTTCAAAAGAAAAAAAGAGAAACATTTATAACCATAAACTCCTGTATGATAGAATATGTAATCTTCATTTTCAAATAACTTTTACAGAATTGAGTAATCAGTGGCTCATAAACAGGCACTGACTTGTTAGTTCTAGAGAGACATCAAGTTAGAGTGGGCAATCACTTCAAAAACTTTCATTCCTTTGATACTTACATGCTCTTATTCCAAAGTGCTATATCTTCAATCCAGTCACCTCAAAGGCACTTATGAACAACTACTCTATAACTTCTGATCTTGAGGAGTTGTCACACAGCAAAGTAGAACTAGGGAAGGTATTTTGAAAAGCATTTTTGCATCACTGGCATTTGCCTTTTCTCTAGCCTTTCTGAGTAGTCTTGGCTGCTACTAGTAATTTATAGGAGTCAGAGGAAACAGAGCGACATCCTCCTCTGTGATGTGAATATTCCTTTCTTTTCTTTTTGGAGACAATTTTGTGTGTGTGTGTGTGTGTGTGTGTGTGTGTGTGTGTGTGTGTGTGTGTGTGT
>PVIU01022076.1:0-30182 GCA_004026605.1 Ondatra zibethicus | reverse complement strand
GGAGGGATGGGGGTGGGCCTTGGACTTCCAACAGGGCAGGGCACCATGCCCTCTTTCAAGGAAAAAGGGGGAGGGAGGAGGGGTGGGGGGTAGTGGGAGGGGACCGGGAGAAGGGGAAGAAAGGAAAAAAATTTTTTTATCTTTAATTATGTTCTTGAATGGAAAAAATAAAACAAAACAATGTATGGAAAAAAATAAAAAAAAATAAGCTCGAAAAAAAGGTAGGAGCATTCACCAATGGCTTCTCTTCAATTGCTTTTAATGTCAAGGTTTTCTCGTATTGATACTTAATTTAAATACTCCACTTTTTAAAATTTACAAAGCAAGTACAGCATCACAACCACATCTACTCCATAGAATCCATAAATTGTCTGTAAGCAGGTGTGTGTTTGTGTGTGTGTGTGTGTGTGTGTGTGTAGATTCATGTGTGCCTGTCTGTGTGTGTTCATGTGCATGCATGTGTGTACCCATGTGTGTGTGGATTTGTACATACAGGTGTGGGAAGTGTTCATGTGTACTTGTATGCGTATGTGTGCATGAATGAGTGTGTTTACAGGTATGGGAAATGTGTGTATACAGGTTCACACAGGTGTGTGTACATGCAGGTTCATATGTACTTGTGTGTGTATAGGTATGTGCGTGTTCAGGTATGTTTATGTGGTGTGTGTATGTAGGTTCATGTGTACTTGTGTGTGCATGAATGAGTGTGTGTGGAGTGCACAGGCGTGTGCAAGTGTACATATACAGGTGTATGCAGGTTCAGATGTATATGTGTGTATGCAGGTATGTGTGTGTACAAGTGTGCTTGTGTGGTGTATGTACATATGTGTGCAGATTCATGTGTACCTATTTGTGTGCATGTGTTACACATATGTGTGGAGACACAAAGTTGTCAGTTGTCTTTTGTTGACCAGTCTCCACTTTAAGTTTTCAGGCAGGGTCTCCCACTAACCCTGAAACTCACTCCTTCAGCTCGACTGGCTGACCAGAAAAACCAGTGGACCACTTGTCCCCGCCTATCTGATACTAAGAATATTCTCATGCAGTGCTGTGTCTGCTTTTGATGATCTGAACTTGAGTTTTAGGCCTGTGTGGGAAGTAATTTCCTGCCTGACCCATCTCCCCAATACTGAACTCTTTTTTTCCTATTTGATAGCGACACAAACTGAAAGAGGAAGGGGGCAGTAGAATCTGATTTTTAACTGTCTCTCCTGGGTCTGACTCCTAGTTATGACAAGGTGCACTAAAGGAAATTGGTGAGGACTCTGTAATGTGTTGGAATTCCAAGCATCACAGAACTATATGAATATTGGCTTATGGTATATACTCATTATAAATTTGGTTGCTGATAATCCTGAGATTTTTTTCACAGTATATCTAGTTATCTTAGTGTTTTTAAGAAAGCAACCTTTGATATGAAATATTTTCTAATAAACTATAAGACACATCTGGGTAAAGTTGTAAATATGTTCTAGACTACATTTTACATGGGTTATTATTAATTCTCCTAAGAACCTTGCCATAGACATTTTATTCTACTGGAACTGGTGAAGTCGAGGCTAATAAATTAAAGCTTGCCATGGAGGGCTAGGATTTGAACCCCACTGGGTCTGTTTTCAAAGTTGCTCACTGTCTTTCTCTATTTCTAATTGAGTTTATTCTTCCCTAAATTAATGAAGCACAAGCACATACCATAAATTAGAATCGAGAGTATGCTGAAAACCTTATTTTAACTAAGAGCTTCAGAGAAAACTCATTGCTAACACAAACATGGAAACCACCGACTCAGCTCATTTCTGTCTCTTCTCACACAACCCGTCCACCGCCCCGTGCCCAGGATGCTCAAGTGGACCCTGATGTGAACAGAAGGTTACAACAGCTGGAGAAGGGGCCTGAAGATATGCAGAGTGAATTGTCATGCCCCAAACAATCAAGAGGAAATTGAACTAAATTTTGTTCTTAGTATGTTTGAAAAATGAAAGCACAATTGTTTTTAATTACAATGAACATCTTTTTCATAAGCAGTAACTATTTTTTAAATAAAGTGCAATGCCAGAGCTTTGAAGAGTGAAAGAAGCCGAGCAAGAGGTGGGGGCAGCCTGAGCTGCACAGTGAGCCGCTGTCTCCAAACAACTAGAACAGACAACCAACTGCAGAGATGTCGCTTTCTGCTTTCCTCTTGTGTGTGCAAGCCTTGAGTTGGAGTCAAAGAATACTTTCTAAAAAATTATATTTGGTTATATACTGGTCATCACTGGTAGACATCTGCTCAATTAAATAATTTAGGAATTAAATTTTAATCACTTTTGATAAAAGATTTCTATATACTGAGATCATTCACGAGAGGTGGGAAGATGGCTCTGGTTTGCATTCAGGTCCCCAGCACCCATGTAAAAGCCACCTTGGTGTCACAGTGCCACAACCCCAGTCTGGGAAGGCTGGTGGGAGGACACCTAGGACTCTCTGGTCCAGCCAGATCTAGCCATCTCAGAGCTTTGGGTTCAGTGAGACCTTTGCTCAAAAGTTAGGTGGAAAAGCGATTGAGGACACCTAATGCCACCCTCCTCCAGCCTCCACATGCACACACATGTGCACACACAAGTATACACTCAGATACAAATGTGTACACATATAGGCACAAACACAAGTGATTATTCTTGAACCTTTTACCTTGTCTATTTTATATATAAATATATACCCATGTCTTTTATATACTTTATGTACTCATATATATTATTCTTTAAAATCACTTAAAGCACAATTGGGTAGTAAATAAGATAGTTTCAATAATAAAATACATGTTTATATACTTTTCAAGAACATAAGGTAGTTTCAAGAATTGCTATCAGATCTTTGACTTAAATATAAAGTGGTTAAGAGACCCTTATGCATCACTAATTTTACTCCAAGTTTTTATTTTGAGGTATTAAAAAAGGGTTTGGGGAGCACAATAAAATTTCCAATGGCTCATTATCTTATCTTGCACTGATAATAGTTTCATTGCACAACAGCACTGAGGCTTTCAGTCACTATCCCAGTAAGACCTGTGTTTACCCACGGAGACATGTCACACAGTGAGAGAGACATCTTCAGCCCATGCTAGCTTATGATAGCAAAAGATTTTAAAAGGTGTTACGTTCCGCTTAAGGAGTTTTATAAGAAATAGCATTTCCATTAGAGAAAGATTTTGGGGAGGGGGATATATAAGTCTGCAGAATTTTGTGTCTATCTAAATATAACGAAGCTCTCAGAAGCATCAATACATTACAGCGCTGTGTCGCTGTTTCTTCCCTTTTTTATTGCATTGATTTTAATAAGTGGGTGGCTTGTGAAGAACAGTAGACTCTAAATACATACGTTATTTCTGACATATATTTACAACAAAGTGATACTGCAACAAGGTGTTCATGTGCACTGGGATTTCCCACAGCAACCAGTAACACACTCTTCTACCAGAAAGCAATGGGAGTTCAATATACACCCTTCCAGCCATGCCAAGGAACCTATGCCCTTGTGGATGGATATCATATTGTCTGCACCCATCGAGACTTCAATTAAGGATGGAAAGCCTGCCTTAGGAGTCTCTGAAATATTGCCAGAGTCTTCCCAATCAGTCTCCACCTTCGCTAATTCTGAAACATGAACACAAGGGAAGAGATTCCTGCTTTGTGAAAAACTGTCTCTAGAGTAACAACCCAACACGCACTGGAAAGCACAGTGCAACTGAAAACCAGTGAGATAAAGGGTAATGGGTTTTAGATGTTTTAATAAAATCCCTTTTATTAAAGGACCCAGACACTAGTTTTGAAACTTGTAACTGTACTGATCTGTGGGGTCATCCTCATTTCCTGCCCTAGTGTACATACAGGTGAAAAGGCTACAGTATTAAGACGCGAAGTAGACACTTGCTTTAGAAACACAGAGTGCACTGATGACATGAGAACACAGAATACTGTTCACCCCTTTCTGTGTCTTCCAGAAGGTCTGCTAGGAAACCACTATTGCGTTAAGTGAGATATAAAAGCATGTATACTTCATAATCTTTTGCACTGTAGATACTACAGTCTTATGCAGTATCTTGAGATCTCATGTAGAACTCAAGAATAAAAATCACCCTTTACTGTGGACATTATTTATGAACGATTATAATACTGTTACATGTAACAATTATTGTAATTTATATGTGGATATTACTGTTGCCAGAATTTTAGGGGAAAAAAGATTTTTTTTGTCCCCAACCAACTCCAGGGGACATCAGCTCATCCTTAATTCATTAAGGGCCATTTTTCACCCGCTTACATTTGTCAGATGTCAGGATTCACTGTAACAGGGATGTGGAGCTCCGGCTCCGGCTCTTTCTGTCCTAATCCTCTCTGCCGGTATTCTTTCCTGTGATTTGTGACCTTCATTACCAGGAGAGCTCACATAATGCCTTCAGTTCAGTTCCAGAAGGATAAGTCAGATAGTGGAGGAATTATTTTACATAGCATAGTTATTAACATGATTACTCAGAGAAATTATATTAATATCCAAGACTCTCCAACACTTCCAGAAAAAAAGTGCTTCTTTATCTCAATTTTTCCTTTGGTTCAGAGAACACATTATTAACTATTCACAGTGAAAATTCTCAAGTAAAAATTCCCTTGGCCAAGTGGAAAGGCACATTATAAAGAACTCATTGTGTGCACGGACCACCAAAGTCACAAATTACTTTTTTCCTTACATTTTATTGAAAATAATTTATTCTTATTATGCTAGATTAAGATAATATAGCCCAGCAAAAATTAAATTACCCATAATCCCATATCCTCACTAATGACTAATCATTCCAATGTCTCTTCACGTTTTTCTTATACATATACAAGTTATTTTTGTGTATATTATATTGAGGTCATTCTGTACAGTGTCATGTCATTTACCTGAAATTATAAGTACTTCTCATGTAATAACAAAAACCATCACTCATGTTAGCATCATAGATAGAGTCCACAACCCACTGTAGTATCTCTCTACTGAACATCAGCAAAGTGAAAACTAGTTTATAGTAAAATAAATAAATAAATAAATAAATAACGTGATTAGCAGTTGGGTTTGGGGAAAAGACAGCAGAGGAGAGAAACATTTGGTTAGATGTAAAATTTAGTTTGTGAAGTCAAAGGGATGGGTGGGAACAGCAGACACATTTTTCAGTGTGGTGGTGGTGAGAGTATCATGGCATTAGAATATGTGTCACATTTTATATACTGTAAATACTCTCAATTATTGAACATCAACCATGTCTCAATACAGCTGATAAAAAAAGTTTTTTTTAAATTTTCTTATTATTTCCTAGGAAGGTGGTTCTATTTGGTTATTATTAAAATGGTAATGAATATTCAACTTTTACTATAACATTGTATATTTAGAGCCAATTCATTAATACAGACATTTCAATTCATGTGTGAATCACAATAGATTTGTAAATTTCCTCAAGTCATTCTGACAATCATTTTACTGAACTATTTATTAATCTTTCACAGATTTCCAGGGCATTCTACAGACTCTGCTTATGTTTAAGACAAAACTATATTTCAGGCAAATTAGATAAACCATAAATTGTGTTCAGTGGGGCTCTGAGAGTCATCAAAGAGTTTCCATGAACTCAGTTTTCATTCAAATTTTATACTACATATCATTTATCTCCTTACTTCTCTTAAAAATGGGTAGCAATAAAATTATAACAGTACTGTATAATATGAAGCTTTTCCTACACAATTAAAATTCCTCTGTGAAAATCTGGCATTGTTCCTCTAAGGTTCAAGAAATAAAATCTTTGGAGGGTGTAGTGAATTAATTATGTATTCATATAAAATTCAATGCAAAGGAGCTACTTTCAGATACCTGAAATGAAAACATAATGAGACTCCAAAATATTGTGTAGAGTGAAGAAAGTCATATGATTCCATTTATATGTAGCCGCAAATCCAATGATTCTAATTCTAATCAATTTTTACAGAATTCACAAAATGACTCATCTGTGAGGAGGGGCTGCCGAGGAAGAAATCAAACAGGGGCATGAAGGAAGCCAGGAACTAACTACGTGGATGCAACAATTATCAAAACTCCTACTAAATATTTAAGACCGCATATCTATTATGAATTATTTATACTTCATTCTAAAAGACTGGGATTAAGTATGTCTCTGGAAATCTAATGGTTTAGTTCTAAATGATTCCAATCCACAGTTCATGTCTTTGCCCAGCATGACCCTAACTTCTACAAAATAATCAGAGTGAATAGGAGAACAGAGACCAGTGATCTCAAAGGCTTATCAGCAAGGGTGATGCTTTCACCATCAAAGGAGATAAAGCAGATGGGAACGCTCACTTAACGCAAACACAGTTTTCAACAGGATCTTCAGATCAGTTGGGTATGTTACATCATTTCACAACAATATCCTCCTTACTGTATTTATACATGCATGTCCATATATCTCAAAACATCATGTTGCATGCCCCAAAAAGTACACAATAAAACTTACTTTTTTGAAAATGTAATTTAAGACTGGAAGCAAAAAAAAATGAAAATGAGGCAAAAATCACAGTGCCCTCCCTTTCTCCGCCACGGGTCTGCTAAGCGGTCTTAGTGGCCCGCTTTGAAGCGGCAGCTGTGTGCTTTAAGTTTTCGTATTTGAATCGTTTTTCTCCCCGAGCACAGTCAAAGCTGGCACCCTGCAAATTCTACCCATTGAGTCTAGTTCTGCCCCAGTTAGCAAACTCCTCTTCCATGGCAGCCCCAGGGATAGCTGCCAAGAGGAAGCCAACTTCCTTTACATTCCTTTTAGAATTAGGCTAACCTATTCCCTCAGCTCTTCCTCAGATAGCATCATTTTTAAGTTACCTCATCGTTCTATTTTTAAAGAATATGTCCCAGCCTCATGTTTCCCTACATGGCCAAACTAAAACAGAGCAGTGAGGTCTACTTTCTTTTGTCTACATTGAATTGGGTGCTTTCATGAAAAGGAGGAGAAGAGCAGGACGCCTACGGTGATGACCACGGCAAAGGCATTGCTTGGAGAGCGGGAGTGGAGGAGGAACCCTACAGTCTGGAGGCTCCCACAGAGCTGCAGGGCAAGGAACCGGGTGGGGACGGGGAGGGGGGTCAAACTTCACTGGCGAAGCAGGTCACTGTGGAATGGATTGTAAAAAGACAGCAGTCCACAAGATTCTCATATCTCACAGGAATTCCTCCAACAAAGTAGGGCTTTGGATGCATCTCTAGAATGTGTCCTGATGGTGAGCAACTTGCTGGCCCCAACGTTAGTCTCAGACAGGGCAGATGTGGGAATGCCTGGCTCACATAGAAAATGGGACAACATAAGATAACAGGAAAATGAGAAAAGGTGTCAAATTCTAATACCAAATGCGCCCATTCTAGACAAGTCATAATCACTGTTGAATGAGAACTTTGTCAAAAACAACACTGGGGTGTTGGGGAGGCTGTTTCCTTAAAGAATCAATACTGCAGCTAAAGGGGGCATTCTGGAAACTTCAACGAACAACCATGGAGAAGAACATCTCATCCACAGTTGCTGAGAAAAAAAAATGTTTGCATGTCTAAAACTTCTTAAAGCCAAAATAAATTAATAAACAAAGTATTACAAGAAATAGAGAAATGACATGAAAGAGTTTGAGTGTTTACAGTACAGAAAAAGAGAGAAAATTAAAATGAGTCTGAAACAAAGACAAGAAAAGTTGCAAAAAATAAAGCAAATACTGAAAAGTTAAAAAAAAAGATTTAAAATGGCGAAACACCAACACCAAAGAACAGGGGACAGAAACAGAAGAAAAAGAGAAACTATGATTAAAACACTAAAAGGTTAAAAGAACAGAAGCCATTGCTGGAACGTGGCCCGGGACTGGTGCCCTGTGAGGGGAATTCTGGGTGCTTGTAAGGAAACTCCAAGAAAATAAGACAAGAGTCTCGTGATCTCAGTTTCCTCACAAACACGGAAATGTTGGTGGAATGTGCTTGTGTGCCCCTCCCCAGTGGAACGGACAGGAGTGAGTTTGCTTCAGAACTGGTACGGTTATCTGCTCCTACAGAAAAGCCTGCTTTGCTGAGGCCTGCTCACCTGGCTCATGCAGCCTGCTTTCGTGACATGACTGCTTTTAAGCCCAGAGGATAAATTGTCTGATGCTCTGAAATAAAGTCGGCTATTGCATGAGACTTTAGTCTGCCTCATTTATCGGCTCCATCCTCCCAGGTTCCGCCACCACTACAGTGTTATACAGATTACAAGACATGTAAAGGCTAGACTGTACTGAGACAACTGTAAACAAGACTTCAGATTTCAAAATTAACATAGTAAAGAACTAAAAGTATATCAAACTCAATGGCAATCAAAACAGCAAGGTTCTTGCACGAAGACAGACACTAGAGAGCCCAGACATAGATCTGTGAGCTGAACATCACTTGATTTCCAACAGCAAAGCCAAGAATATATAAAGGATAACCTCTTCTATGAAGAATATAGAGAGGACTTGTTATCATGTAGAGAAGAATTAGAGAAGACCTTTATCTCATGCCATACATAAGAAAGATCACAAAGATGAATTAAAGGCTAAAACTAATATATTAATAATAATTATTAAATATTATATATGTATATACAATTATTGATTGATGAGAAAATAATAATTATAAAATGAATCAGAGGAAAAGAGCCAAAAAGGTCTATGACACTGCTCTGGGTAATGTCATATATATACATACATGACTCCAAAATAACAGGTAATACAGCCAAACTAGACAAATGGGATTATATCAAACTCAAAAGCTTCCATACAGCAAAGAAATGAAACAACAAAATGAGGATACATATCTAGAATGAGGGGCTAACTGCAAACCCACTCTAATAAGAAGGTATTAGCCAAAATAGATAAGGAGCTCAAATAAACCAGGAGCATGTGCATGTGAGAGACATATATACATACATATTATAGAATAAAATGGTCACTAGAACGAAAAAATTAACATCCCCAATGGTGTGAACAGACGGCTTATTTTTAAATGTTTTTATTTTACTTTATGTATAAGATCATTTTGCCTGCGTGCATGTCCATGCATCATGCGTATGCTCCTAGGACTGGAATTACAGGCAGCTGTGAGCTGCCAAGTACTTGCTGGGAATTGAACCTGGGTCCTCTGGAAGAACAGATAGTACTTTCAACCTCTGAGCCATCTCTCCAGCCCGAACAGCCTGTTTTAAACAGGGTGCATACGTTAAGCAAAAATAAATAACCCAGTGAAAATTGAGCAAGTCGTCTTAATTAACACTTTTCAAAAGAGGATCTTTGTATTAGGTGCTGAATCAAATGATTGAGAAGAAAGTTGCAGTGCACTTCAGGACCTGGGAGGGCCACGCCCACCCTTGTGGGGAAGGAATGGCAAAATCAGAATGACACATGGCTGTCAAGAAGCTTACATCTCAGCTGATGAGTCACTTTGGCCCCAACCAGCCCCATAGCTGCAAGCTTGTCCACCGGGTCCCTTGTCCACCAGGTCCCCACAACCTCCCAGAACACCTCTAACATGAGCCTGTGGGAGACAGCTCACACTCAAACCATAACAACCTAGAAACGGTCAACACGGAGACGAACTATGCTCAGAGTTGCTAACCATGAAATGAAAACTGTAATAAGATATCAACTCACATCTGTTCTAACAAGAGAACAGTAACAGTAAGGCTACCTAGAGAGCTGAGACAATCCAGAGTGTGCAGAAACAGTTGAAACAATCACAAGGGTCTTTCCGTGAAGGAAAGCATACTTGTCATAAATGCTACCAAGGACTTGGTTGGTTGGTTGTTTTGAGATTAATGCAAATGCAATGAAGTCAAGATGAGTCTAAATTAATGAGGTTATCATTATTATCTGAATCCTCCAAAAGGCTGGTGTTTTGTGGCAGGGGTCTCCCATACAAGCCATCTTCAGAAAGGAGGTGTTTAGGAAGCAAGCAGCTCAAGAACACTCTGTCTTCGTGGATGGATAAATGAGTGGATTCAAAACTGGAACAAACTACCTGAAAACACTGAGAATGTGCAAACTGGGCTTAAGTGAGAAGCTAGGGAGACCAGGGTACACCACTGAAAGACTCTGCTCCAGGCCCCTTCCAATCCCTTCCCCTGTGTCCAGACACTGTGAGGTGAGCACCGACCTTCCTCTCACTCCTTGAGTGGTGTTCACCATCACTCAGAAGCATCAGATCCGAGTGACCAGGGACTAGCACCGGGGAAACTGAGGCATAGAGATTCTCCCTTTTAGGCATTTTCTTGGGCATGTGTTGCAGCAACAAAAAGCCTAGCCAACACAACCCCTAACAAAAGGTGATGGAGATGTCTCAGAATATTAAAAATGGGATCACAAATGAACAAAATTCCCAACACTGAGAGTATTTCTAAATACAATGCAGTCAGAGTAACAAAGGGATAGCTGCGTCCCTGAAGCATCAGACAAAATAGCCAACGTATCGAGTCACTTAAGGGCCCATCAGTAATAAACGGCCAATGAAATGGGATTTACAAACAATGCAAACTCGTGTGCACATGGCTAATACTATTCCACCTTAAAAAAGAAGGAAAGTCTACTCTTGTGAAAACATGGATGGAGATTTAAGGATATTTTGTTAAGTAAAATTAGCCAGACACAGAAAAATAACTGATACATAATATCATATATATATGTGATATATATATATCTTTATTTATATATATATATATTAATTTAAGGGATTGAACTTAGAAATAAAGAGTGGAATGGGGCTCCCTGGAGTTGAGGAGGAGGAAAGAAGATGGGAGAAAATACAAACTTTCAATCAGACGTGAGAAATAAATTCAAAAACTTATCGGAGTGACCATGGTTGACACCAATGCATTATACATTTGCAAACTGCTGAGAATGGTTTTAGAAATTGTCTAAGTGACAGACAGGCTGGGCAGCATATCAGATAATATATATGCTAATTAGTTTGATATAGATTTCCACAATGTACACATATTTCAAAATATATTGTATAATATATATATATATAGTCAAGTTAAAAATTCATTGTCTATAGAAATAAACAGCAAGATATTTTAAATTAAAGCACGAGTTTTAAACTCTTTTTGTTTCTAATCCCAGCGTTAAGTGGGCTAACAGAGTGAGGCTCCCCAATGGAGCACACATAGAAACAATTTGCATGTCTAGAAGGTGCTCTTAGCAACTGATCCAGTCCAAGGTCCTCTGCTTTGGCATTGGAGATGTGCTGGAAGTTCAGTGTAATGCAGGTGTGGAGACGACATTGCAGGACACTGCTCCCAGCCAAGCACTTCAAGGCAGTCGTGAAGGAAAGCCTAGAGCAGTGAGCTGATGACAGCTTAGAGATCAGAAATGAAGCACTTCCTAGGATGTTCATCCAAGTCTTGACACCAACTGGTCTTCAAATACTTCATTTGGTGGTGGGAAGTGGTGGTGTTGTAAATGCAGGTAGCTATGATATGCTACAGGGCATATTTTAGGATCTTCATAAAATGAGCATTTCTAATAACTACAAGGAGCAAGTGCCATTGGAGGACGACATTGGAAATGTAAACACAGTCAGAATTGAAGGAAGATCTCCAGACAAGATAGACAGGATAAAGAGCTCAGAGAGGGCTGCACCAAGCTTCATTAGATGTAAATCTTTACATAAGCAGTCGTTAATGCAATACAAAAGCTCACTGGGAAGCCCAAGGCTTAACTAATAGGGTCAATAATGAATGCAGCCTTGAGGCTATAGTTGGTCCTGGCATAACTTCAAGACTAAGGAATCATGGGAAGAGAAGTTAAAATGTATGTACAATAAGTCATTCTTCCCCTATGGTGTCCACTTCATGTTTTGTAGACACTGCCCCCCCCGCCCCCCGCAAAGCTTCTCCAACTAGGATCTCATCTACCACCCTAAATTATTGCGTGAATTAATAATTGCTTTCCCAGAAATGCTATTTTGCCCATAGGACAAAAATAACTCATTGTAATGGGCACAAATCATGACCCACAAAAGACTCTAATTAACCCCTCAGGCATGGTTCAGAGTACTGCCAAAGATATTCCCTCTGTCTCTTACATGGTTAAAGCTATGGGCTACCAAGCGGAGGGTAAAGTGGAGAGGCAAAAGCAGACTGTTCTCACTCAACAGAGAGAGAGAGAGAGAGAATGAATCTTGTTTCGCTAAGGATCATATCAGGGGCCTTGCGGCTAGGCAAGCATCATAGCACCCAGCTATATCCCCAGCCACTCGCCCCATGTGTGTGTCTGCCTGTCTGTGTGCTATGTGTCTGTGTCTATGTGTGTGCATCAGTGTGTATGCAGATGTGTACATGGGGGTGGAGATCAGGAAACAAGCATGGGTATAGTTCTTTGGGTACTGTCCACTCTCACTGACCTAGGGCTGGCCAGCCAGCCCCAGGGATCTTCCTGTTTCTGCCTTCGCAATGCTGGTATGAGAAGCAGGTGCCTCCAGACCCAGGGTTTATTCCAGAAACTTTCTGGGACTGTCATGCTCACACTTGCAGGGCGAGCACCTTATTAGCTGGGCTACCTCCCTAGCCCCTCATTCTCTTTTTAAAAGAACAATTTCCTTTTAAATGAAGTATTGAAACCCTAGAGTTTATCACTGTGTTTACCAAAAAGCTATCACAACTTTTCCCCAAAGTCATATATTCTGATTTTTTGCAAGGATATCTTCCAAATTCTTTGCTGTCATTTTCCCTTCTTAAACCACAAGCCTCAGTTATTCAGTAGTGTGCTGGTAAGGAATTAGACATATTGTCTTGCTTTGCTAATTAGCTGCTGGGACCTCCTGAACAATGCACCATAAACGTGTGGCTCACATAACAGAAGCATATGGTCTCACAATTCCAGAGGGGGAGTCCAAGACCCAGGTGTCTCAGAGTTCCTTGATCAAATGGTGGCAGCGCTGGTTCCTCCTGGGTGCTGTAAGGATAGGAAATCTTCTAGACTTCTCCCTGGCCCTGGTGGGCACACCCTTCATGGTCACACGGTGTGCTCCTGCATCTCCCTGGCCCTGGTGGACACACCCTTCATAGTCACACGGTGTGCTCCTGCATCTCCCTGGCCCTGGTGGACACGCCTTTCATGGTCACACAGTGTGCACCTGCATTGGCACAGCCATATCTGATGGGAACAGCAAAAGTCACGAAAGCAGTATAATAGCTGCTTGACAAAGATTCAACAAAACTGAGCCATGTCATGGCCACTGTGCCACTTTTGATTTTGATGTCCGCCTATTGCATTCTTGGGGGACATTTAACATTTTTACAATTTGGGGATATTGGGCTGATGGAAAAATTTTTAGGAACCATGTATGCCTTCTCCCAGGAGTACTGCTTCTAAGCTTCGCCAAGAAAGTCCTGAATACACTGCTCCTCCCACTTTAGGGAGATACAGCCTCATTTACTTGAAGGTCGCCCTTATGCCTTGAAGGTTGTGACACAAATAAAGAAGCCAGAGGTCTCTCTATCAGGCTGAGATGTTCTCGAAAAATCAGTCCCTGTACTTACTCAGGAACAAGATAACAAAATAAAGTGAGCTTTTAAAGGTCCCCAGGTTTCAGTGGGCTGGAGGAGCTGGCCACAGATCGGATTATACTGGGTAGGTGCCAAAGCCTCTGTTTCAGGGCTAGGATACAGCAGACTGGGAGAGGACTTGCTTAGCATGTATAGCCCTGGGTTTGATTCCCAGAACTACTAAAAGAAAACAGAAGAAAAGAAGACTATCTTCAAATAAGATCTTCTGCTGCTGCTGGGAGCTGGGACTACATCACGTGAATTTGAGAGGAACACAATGCTGGGCATCTGTGCACACAAGCGTTATTACTACTTTAGGCAATATTTCAGATGTATTTCCAAAAAAGAAGACTAAGGGGTCCAAAATAACTCTGACCAACTGGGTCATCCTTGGTTCCACACGTCGGGATGAAATGACTTGAAATAATTTGAAACGACCACATTCTAATCCTAAATTTAAAAAGTATACTGCAAGTTTCACTTTCCGGAACTTTCCCCACAAACGGTGTCCAGATGCTAGGTGATCTGACCACACCCTTACCTGCCATGGCATCTCTCTTGAGAAATTCAAAGTTGATCCTCTCATCAGACAAGAGCAACAATGGCTGCTCCCAAAAGCACCTATATCGTCACCATCATGGCCTTGTTCATTTAAGAAACAGCTTTGAAGGAAACATCTATGAAGTTGAGACACCTATTGCTGGTATTCTTCCTAGGATGAACACAGGAGAAACTATGGTTCCCTTGAAATGAAAGGAAAGATTCCAAGTATATTCATATTGTAAATGATAGGTTTGGGGGATGCTCATTTGTTTCTAAGACAGGGTCTCACTATGTAGACCTGACTTGCCTTGAACTCACTAGTGCCACTTATATCACAGGGATAACCAAGAACCATATAACTGGATTCAAGGATCCCTCAATATGAGAGAATTAATTGTTCCTGATGCACAATTAATAAAAACTCAGCAAGAGAAATCAGAGTTCAACCTGAAGGTCCAAAAAGCAAAACAGCCAGCCACTGACTCTCACCTCTACCTCAGTCTGAAATGGTGATCCTGGCTCCAAGAATCTCAGAATGAGACTGAGCCCAAGAGCTGTCTCCTCCCATCTTATATTCCTTTCTAGGGCTGGGATTAAAGGCATGCACCCCCGGTTTCTATGGCAACTAGTGTGGCTACTGAGATTAAAGGAGTGTGAAACCACTGCCTGCTCTGTGAGGCTGACGGGTGGGATTGTTTTACTCTCTGATCTTCAGGCAAGTTTTATTTATTAAAATTCAAATGAAATGCCACTATGCATTCCTGACACTGTAAACCTAGCTAACTATCCAGACTGTCAAGGTGACAGCCCTAGAGAAGACCCTAGCACTGCCAGCTTCAAACAACTTAGTTCCTATGTCCAACCCCAGAAAGGCATAGGTCTCAGTCTTCAGCAAAGCATCTTTTTGCAAGAGACAGAGACTCTCATGGAAATCTACAGTTGGTCAAAATGAGAGAACAACGACGGTCTAGCTACAACACAGCTCATCAAGACTTTCACAAGGACACCAGGTGACATGCCAACATGGATGAAGGAAATCGCACAAGGTCCCAACTCTAGATGAAAAGCTACAGGCAATTACTGGCTCCTAAGAAAGGGAGAATCAGCCTTCGCTAGGGACAAGGCTATCTTATCCCAAGTGGTCACCCCCAAACATACACATACACACACACGCAAACACACGCACACACATGCAAACACTAAACAGACCCAGCAGGTTGTATTTATATATATGCCCATCCCGTGTGTGTGTGTGTGTGTGTGTGTGTGTGTGTGTGTGTGTGTGTGTGTGTGTTAAACAATAAATAAATACATTTTGGAATTCTCAATATATTAAAAATAAATAATAATGAAATAATAGTAAGGAAGCGCTCTACCTCAAACAGGGAGACGGCTGTAAGTAGCTCCCGATAAGGGAAGCGAAAGGAATGAAAGGAAAAATTAAGAAGGTGTAGAAGACAAGAAAGGGGAATCTTGGAGGATCAGGGACACTGCAGACACCAGGTATAATTCCCACACGAACCACAAGCCTCCCCAAAACCTACAAATGGAACCAGGTTCTCTGGGCAGTTGAAAGAAACTGAGCTTCATGGCCGTACCATGCAAAACCCATTTAACCCCTGCCTGAAGGGCCAACCACGTGACAGTCTTGCCTGGCATCTGGGCTACAGGCGATGGCTTTTCATTTTAGTTAACACGTTGGAGAAAGCCAGCCGTGGGCATTGCTCAAAGTCAGTAATTCCACATGAGAAAGCAACTGTGGGGTGCACAATCTACTAATCCCTGTCCTCCGTATATTCTGAGCTCCATGCCCCTGGATCCCCATGACATGGACAGGACTAAAGGCTTGGTGGGCTCCCGCAATCATAAGCACATTCAAAGCTGGTTCGCAAAGAGAACTCTGATTCTGCCTGTTAGTGTCTGGTACTGCAGAAGCTTACTCATCACCTGGAGAATATAACCAAGATATTTAAATTCCCATGACCAAATATTGGATTTGCTTACTTAGCACAAGAACTTCTTACATACAGAGTGCTCAGCAATATGACCTGGAAGTTAGTACAAACAGCACAGATTTCCAGACCCCGTTTCAACCATATTGATCCAGAATTTCTGGATTAGGATTAGAACCGTTTAGACATTTTAAAGTCATTGTGTTGCAATAGGAGTTTCATGCTTCCTGAAAAATTCTAACAGTCACTTTTTCTTACTCCTTTAATTTCTAATTTTTTTAAAAAAAAAAAAAGAAGTAGTTCAGAAGCTGAAAAGATGGTTCAGCAGTTAAGAACATTGGCTGCTCTTCCAGGGGATCCAAATTTGATACCAGCACCCACATAGCAGCTGATTCCAATTCCAGTTCCAAGGGATCCAGTGCTCTCTTCTGGCCTCCATGGGTACCAGGTACACAAGCAGTAGCCTGACATACATGCAGGCAAAGAACCAATATACATAAATAAAAGTTGAATTTTTAATTAATTAATTTGTTTGTTTGTTTTATATCCTGGCATGGTTTCCTCTCCCTCCTCTCCTCTCATTCCCTCCCCCTACACCTCTTTTTCTACCCCCCAATCTACTCCTTCTCCTTTTATGTCCAGGAAAAAGCAGGTCTCCCATGAGTGCCAACAAAACGTGGCATATCAAGTTGCAGTTAGACTAAGCATTTCCCATGTATTAAGATTGGGAAAGGTGACCCAGTATGAGGAGTAGGGTCCCAAAAACCAGCAAAAGAATTAGAGTTAGCCCCTCCTCCCACTGTTAAGAGACCTACAAGATGACCAAGTTACACAATTGTCATATATATGCAGAGTACCTAGATCAGTACTGGTGTGGAACAATCAATGCTCTGTATTCTATCAATTGTTTTAAATAAATGCTGATTGGCCAGTAGCCAGGCAGGAAGTATAGGCAGGACAACCAGAAAGGAAGAAGAGGTGGGTCAAGGAGAACAGGAGAATTCTGAGAAGAGGAAAACCCATTCCTCCGGAGTCCCGGTCCAGACACAGAAGAAGCAAGATGTAACTGCCTTGCTGAAAAAGGTACCGAGCCATGTGGCTAGCATAGACAAGAATAATGGGCTAATATAAGTTATAAGAGTTAATAAGAAGCCTGAGATAATGGGCTGATCAGTTTATAGTTAATGTAGACCTCTGTGTGACTTATTTGGGACTTAATGATTGTGGGAACCAGGCAAGACAGAAAACCTCAGACAACACAGTACCACACAGGCTCCCTGGTTTTCAGTCTAGTCTCTGTGACTAGTCTCTAGTCTACGAGTCCAGATTAGTTGAATCTGGGAGTTCTCTGGACCCATGTGGCTCCTGTAATCCTTTTTCCCCTTCTTCTACAGGATTCCCTGAAGTCTGCTTAAGGCCCAACTGTGGGTCTGCATCTGTTTCAATCAGTTGCTAGATGAAGCCTCTCTGATGACAACTGGGCTAGACACTAATCTGGCCACAGGAGATGGCCAGTTCAGGCTGTGTGTCTGCTGTTGCTAGGGTTATTCACTGGAGTCATCCTTATAAAGTCTAAGGAGATGTCCTCATGCCCAGTTTTTACCTGATCCCAAGGGTGTTCTCCTTCAATGCTCTCCCCCTATCCTCCCCACTTAACCTGATCACTCACATTCCCACCACCACCTGCCCTCAGTTCACTCACAAAATCTCTATTTCCCCTTCCCAGAGTGATCTGGGTGTCCCCCCATGAACCTTCCTTGCTACCTACTCTCTCTGGGGCTATTGACTTTAGCATTGTTATCCTTTATTTTATAGCTAATATCCACTTATATGTGAATACATACCATGTTTGTCTTTTTCAGTCTGTGTTACCTCACTCAAAATTTTTTTTCTAGTTCAATCTATTTGCCTTCAAATTTCTTGCTGTCCTTGTTTTTAACAGCTGAATAATACTCCATTGTGTAAATGTACCAGATTTTCTTTAGCCATTCCTTGGTTGAGGGACATCTAGGTTGTTTCCACGTTCTGGGCTATTACAAATAAAGCTGCTATGAACATAGCTTGTCAAGTGTCCTTGTGGTGTGATTGAGCACCCTTTGGATATATGCTCAAGAGTAGTATAGCTAGATCTTGTGGTAGATTGATTCCCAGTTTTCTGAGAAATCGCCATATTGTTTCCAAAGGTTCTGTACAAGTGTACACTCCCACCAGCAATGGAGGCGTGTTCCCCTTGCTCCTCATCCTCTCTAGCATGAGTTGTCACTTATGTTTTTATCTTAACCACTCTGACATGTATAAGATGGACACACTTATGGACACCTGATTTTCAACAAAGAAGCCAAAATTATACAATGGCAAAAAGAAAGCATCTTCAACAAATGGTGCTGGTCCAACTGGATGACGGCATACAGAAGAATGCAAATAGATCCATATCTATTACCCTGCACAAAACTCAAGTCCAAGTGGGATTAAAGACTAAATAAATCCAGTTACACTGAACCTGATAGAAGAGAAAGTGGGAAATAATCTTGACTGTATTGGTCCAGAAGACAACTTCTGAAACAGAATGTAAATAGCACAGGCAACTAATATTGACAGTTAATAAATGGGCCCTCATGATATTGAAAATTTTCTGTTAGGCAAAGAACACTATCAATAGGACAAAACATCAGTGTACAGAATGGGAAAAGATCTTCACCAGCCTACATCTGACAGAGGGCTGACTCAGAAAATACACAAAGAACTCAGGAAGCTAGTTGTCAACAAACCAAATGACCCAATTTAAAACTGGGGAACAGATCTAAACAGAGAATTCTCAACAGAAGAATCTCAAATGACCAAGAAACATTTAGTAGGTGTTCAACATCCTAAAAGTTGAATTTTTAAAATTAAAACCTGAAAGTAGTTCAAATAACTCTAATGTTACATATTTCATTAGGCTCAAGTTACCTCCTAACCAATCAACAAGTCCCAAAAGTACTGATGAAATCATGAACATATATAATAGCTATCACAGGGAACATCAAGAATGAAAGCAGAATTCAGGACTGCATGTTTAGGTAACAGAAACATGTGAAGGGTATTGAAGAAAAAAATTACAAAAGTCAGAGATATAGAAGGAGAATGACAGAATAATGATAATAGATAATATTAATCAGGAATTAGTTAATCACAATATATCAAGTGCTAACTCTGGAATTAGCATACCAGATGTCACCAGTAGCCTCACATAAGTAATTTTACAGGATTGGTAAAGGTTGACCTCCCAAAGCTCATGAGGGAAAACACAGTCAAAAGATTCTGACAAGTGTAGAAGGTTCAATAAGGTAGAAGAGCATGAAATGGAGCCTTATTTTCAGTGAGGGTTTCCCACTACTATATGTATTTTCATTAATCGAGACACCTTCAAAGAAAAGATAGATGGAGGAGTCAGAAGACTAGCAGTTGATGGAGCAAATGAACAAATGGGGAAGAAGCTTCTATCATGACCAGTGTGGAGTTGGTGTGGCCTCTAGTCATTTGGGAGGCTGCCCTAACAAAGAACTCTAGAGTGAATGGCTTATCAACAGCAGAAATGTCTCCCTCACAGTTCTGGGAGCTGAGAAATCTGAAATCAAGGTGCTGCCAGAATTCAGCATCTGGTGAGGATCCATGTCCTATCTCATAGACAACCATGGACTTATGTGCCTTCATGTGATGGAAGAGGACAAGAGAGCTCTTTAAGGCTCCTTTCCTAAGTGGAACAACCCCATCCATGAAGCCGCCACTCTCACAGCCTCACCTCTTCCTGGCTTCTTTCCTGCTCCTGGTAGGACTGCTCCTAGCAGCTCCCTCTTTTACCACCATCACACAGTGAGATAAGCTTTCAGTGTATGAATTCAGAGGAAAACATTCAGTCCACACAAGTGTGAGAAAATGGGGTAAGGATGTATGACATGGCAACTAACTGTTTTAAGGAGAAATGGGAATCATCTTGCAGTTTTCTTGATGTAAAAAAAAAAAAAAGTAAAAGCATCTACTAGGAGTGAGGATGAGGATGAGAGGGGCCGCCTAGCCTGGGACAAGCATTGGAATGAAGACACTGTTGCAAACAAGGTGGAAGGCCAGGGGTGACACAGAAGCTGTCCTCTGGCTTCTGTGTTCATGCCATGACATGCACCCCGGTCACACACACGAATGTACTCACACATCACATACACCTGCATGCACAAAGATTTAAACTGCAGCTGAATATCCCACTCACAGGGTTGCTATTTTTTTGTACTCTGCCTAATGCTATATGGGATTTGGATGGCTTAAAGGCTATGAAATTATAGCATGATAGGAACTTTTTTAAGTAAGTAAGATAGATGAGGTTAATAAAGTTAAATAAGTACAACAGAGTTGGATATGAGATTTTTATGAAGCTTAACGCCTCATAAGTCAAGATCAATGCAATAAATTCTTTTCAGATTTTGGTCCCAGATGGTAGTTGTCTCCTACAATACCAGAATATTTCTTATTATTAAACAAGGACAGCTACTTAACACACCCGATTTCTACCAAATCTGAACTCAAGAAAGCCTAGAAGAGAGTATATTTCCCCAACTGTAATGCCTAACTTAGTCCAGGTTTTTCTCCTTAAACCAGCAGCTTGCTTAATTATTTATACCATGCTATTTATATTTTATTTAATGCCATCCTGATAGTTTTAATCACGTGCCAACTCAAATGCTATTGGAATAATTGCTACATAAATTAAAAAAAAAATTGGAAACTCTGTTCCTAATTGTTTTCCAAATAGAACGTGATTTACTTAAATTTGTTATGCCCTTGGGAACAGGAGAGATGGCTCTGGCATTTGGGGCATTTACACCTCTTGCAGAGGATCCAGGTTCAGTCCCCAGCATCCGTGTCAAGGAACTGACAACTGCCTATAACTCCAGTTCTAGGGAATCTAAATGCCCTCTGACCTCTACAAAATTCTACAGGCCCATAAATGCATGCAGATATGCACATAAATAAAACTTTAAAAAAGTCTTTTTTAAAAAAAGAATTACTAACACCTACACAATTTGAAACACTAAAAGCCACTCCTCAACTTTTCATTCTAAAAGTCCATTTTCTTACTTTTCTCTTTATGGCAGAAAGTCACCAAGGGAAAAGTCCTGCATGGGTCTGACTTACCATTGCATTTATCAGGAGTGGAGCATCATTGGTGACATACTGCAGATTAAACTTGTAATACATTCTATTGCTTATCAGTGTTCTACCCCCACTGCTATCAAAATCATGACTCTTTAATATGGCATAGTTAGCCACATGTGGTTAGGTAAGAATATTGCTTAATTAGACTGTGTCTTAATGTAGATATAAACAAAATCTGTCTTTAGCTGGTTATGCCTGAGCATTTAATGCACACCTAATATCTGGTTCAAGAGCAGATATCCAGTATTAGCCAGAACACCATGCCAGAGAATTGCCCTTATCACTACTATTAGGTATTTATAGAAGGTTTAGGTTAAAGTTCCTTATATTCCATTACTGCCAGAAAAACTCAGACAATGCCACTTCACTCTGTTATCCATCCCATTATACATCAATTCCATAAAACAAGAAGTAAGAAGTGGCATGGGGAAGTAGCTTCACAGTGCCTGTCTGTCAAAGAAGCCTGGCTAGATGATTTAGTCCATGGGGACATTTAATGCCCAGAATCAGTTCTCTCACTGAAGTCCCCAGTGGTACCTTTGTCCTAAAGGACAGGCCTCTTCAGATGGTTAATAATGTCACACCTAAAATCACTGTCCCTGGCAGCTCAGTGGAGCTATGAGCTAGAAGCTGCCATCCAGAGAGCAATACACCCAAGGTCTAAAACTATTAAGGAAAGATCCTGAACGTTTTGCTTTCTTTCCTTTTTAATGCCTGAGATGATTCAGTCCTCATATGAAAATTTTAAGAGCTTAAATCCAAGATCTTCAGCAGGCTTTAACCTTCTGCTGTCAGTCAAGTCGCTTACTCAAACCATGACTGCAGTGTTTCCATAAGCTCTGCGGTTTTAGCTTCCCTCTGGGTAGTCTTTCTTCTGGAGGAAAGAAAGGCAAGAAGAACACACGTAGAACATCCTTCACAATGCTATATATCATTTGGAGTTCTCAATAAACCAGCTTCTGCTGAAGAAACTTCAAAGGAGTCTGCCAGTATTTACATCCTATAAAGGCAATTATGGTCGCAACACGTTTCTCCTTTTTACCAGTGGTATGCCATAAGTCCTTTGGGAATAAACCCTAGTTTATAACAGACTTATTCTAGAAAAAAGAGTGTCTATATACTGTCCTCAAATTCCCTGTCAGATTTCTTGGTACGGTTTCCCTAGTCATACAAATCAGCTGGGAATTTTTTTTCATATTTTTATTTTTAAAAATTGCATTTCATTTTACATACCAACCCCATTTTTCCCTCCTTCCCTTCTCCTGCCACCCACCTCCCCTTCCCCACCTGCCCTCTACTCCTCAGAGGGGATAAGGCCTTCCTTGAGGAGTCAACGAAGGTCTGGGATATGAATTTGAGGTGGGACCAAGCCCCTCCTTCCTGTATTAAGGCTGAGCAAGGTATCCCATCATAGGGAATCGGCTCCAAAAAGCCAGTTCGTGCACCTGGGATAGGTCCTGGTGTGACTGCTAGGGCTCCCCCTGGCAGCAGATCAAGCCACATAACTGTCACCCACATTAAGAGAGTCTAGTTCGGTCCCAGGTGGGCTCCCCCAACTAGGAAATTTCTATAACAATGCAGAGCTCTCTCAAGGAGTGACGGGAAGTTCTTGTGAGCTGATGCGAGGCTTTTCAAGACAACTAATCGGTATTAAGGGATTGGACATTGCCCAATTCCTCTATTCTAAAACCTCCCAAAATAAATTCTATGCATCCAAAATCCTGTCCATCTAAAACAGAGGTTCTCAACATGTGGATCTCGATCCTTTTGGGGGTCAAATAACCCTTTCATAAGGGTCATTGAAGATAATCAGAAAACACGGAGATTTACATTATAATTCATAATAGTAGCACCAAAAACAATTTGATGGTTGAGGTCATCATAACATGAGAAACTGCTTTAAAAGGTTGCAGCATTAGAAAGGTTAAGAAACACTTGTCTAAAGTTTCATCGAGTGCTGAGTTCAAAACTCCAATCATTTTAAATACTTCTTATTCAGCTAATGCTATGGGGAAAAAGAAACACCTATTGTACTTGAACAATGTATGCTTGTTGTGTTATTTAAGAATACTCAATTCCTAAGAAAGATAAGCAAAATCAATACTGTAGAAAGGATAGAATTTGACATTTTTAAGGCATAAATAACAAGCAAGCTTAATAGCTTAAAAGGCAAAATCCAGAGTATTATTACACAGAGGTAAGGAGTAGCTTTTGAAAGATAAGCAAACTGTATGGTTATACCAAGAATAAGCTACTCAACAATTAAATGCCTAGAAAATACAACATTAACAAAGGAACAAACATGAGTGCTACTCTTTAGTTTGAAGAGGCAGAATGACCAGATCTTAGAGTATAATCATGCCAGTCTGAACTGAGAACGTCATCCTCAAATTAGTGATCTAACAATTACGGCCACACAAGATTTGTGCCAAAAAATGCCAAAACCATGCACTATTTTGGCAAGCTAAGCCTAAGCTAAAGTCACTAAAAGGTGTTCCCTGTCCTTACAGCTTCCTGATAGAGCGAGCATGTCCCTGAACGTCACTGTAACCAGTTCTCATCCCTGTCAGCACATCACCAGTTCAGAGAGCTGAGGTCGAGACACGGGCACGGCTAACCCAGCACTTGGGTCGCAGGGCTCCATCCAGCCGGTTTCCACAGCTTTCCCAGGGCACTGTGACACCTCATCTTTCACCTCTAGTGTCACGAAATGCTTTCAATTAATTTCATAAGCAGTATGACTAGAAAGCTCCCATCTGGCCTGTGGGTCTTTCAATTCAATGGTCTCTGGTAGTGGGGTTGCCTTGCTGTAATTCCCTATACAACAATGAGTTCCTATACAATAGTTAGGCTAGACTAAGCCAAAACATATAGATGGGCTTAATTCAGGGCTTTGTAAAAGTATAATCATGAGACTGTGTTATAAGTACCATACACATTATAACAATGGATTTAGAGGAGTATGTCTTTGTCTTGTAATTACTGAAGATGACAAATGACACAATAATCGGTGTGATGATACAGAAACAAGTGTGTGTGTGTGTGTGTGTGTGTGTGTGTGTGTGTGTGTGTATCCAATTATAAGTCAGAACTCCATGATCAAATCTTTATCACTTTCTACCCTTGGGACCTGGGGGAAATTTCTAATCTGGGTCTCAATTTCCTCATCTCCAATATAGGAATATCAATACTTCCTATATGAAAGCTGTTCTGGTAATTAATGGAATTAATTCCATGTGGAGCTCTCAGAGTAGCCAGCTCATAGGAGAGGAAAAGCTTGAAATGTCTTAGCTATTGAAGAAGAAAGAGAGAAAGATAGAGTACGGCACAATGAACAGAGCTTTGGGTGGCAATGAGTCGCACAAGCTCTGGTCTTCATTGCCTGGGAATGGGAGTCTCTGCACTTCCTAATTACAATGAAGGTCAAAATTCTAGCACAGAGACTAGTGTGATGGCTCAGTGGTTAAGAGTACAGATTGCTCTTGTAGAGGATGGGGTTCAGTTCCAAGCACCCATCATGCTTTCTGATGTCCATAGGCATCAGCACACACATGGCACACAGATATACGTGCAGGCAAAAGACACATACACGCAAAAATAAAACTATAAATCTTTACATTTGTAGCATACAAAGCAATAGTATGGAGCAGCAGCATTGTGTAACATGGACTATTTTGAGTTCTCTGAGAATATAATGGATTTGGACGGGAGGGAAGGCTCAAGTACAGCAAAGGATGTGCTTACCTGCGGAGACTTCATCAGGGAGCAAACGGAAAGGCGGTCAAGAAACTGAGCAGCTGCAAAGCTGTGCACACGTGGGGCCAGCTGCATCTCCCAATGGAGCGACCACAGCGGATAAAACTAAAGCTAGTATTTTCAACTCTGCAGTGCCACGCTCATCAACACTGCTGCTGGGAGGAGACGTCCAGTGGGGGCAGAGACGAGCTTGCTCTAGCTGTTGGGAACTGGCCTGGGCTGTGAGCAAATGTGGCCATCTGTTGCCTCATTTGCTTCCAAGAGACCCTCGCTGCCCTGAGGGAAGGGGCACAGCCATGAAGTGTCAGCATACATTATCAGCAAATAATAGCAATAAGCATATGCCTTTCCTTCCACCTCTGCTTCACACCTCTCGGGATGATGCTCGCCACAAATGAGCCCCGCCTTACTCTCCACTTGTTGGGTGGCTTAATAAGTCTCTAATTAGCTGTGGAAAAAAAGGGATAAAAACTATCTTCTTTGATATGGTTCAATTCAGTTAAAGTAAATATGTCAAAATTCAAAATATTGTTAAATAAGAAATCTGATTGTGCACTTTTTAAAATCCCAACGGGAAATGAAAGGATTTATTTTCAATGAAAAGGTTAAGACTGGAAACTTCCCTTGTTAGGAGGGGGAATCACAGCTAGATACGATCATATGTCATTGTTTAGGCATGAAATTCTTGAAAAAAAAGACATTTAAAATCCTAAGATGATGAGGGGGCCCCTAATAAGAAACTCAAAACTCAGATGAGCGTGTGAACAAGCAGATTCTCTGCGCCTGGTTTTAACAGTTCTGCTAGAAAAATCAAACTCTTGGGGCTCAAGTCTTAAAAATTGGTTTTCCTTGACAGGTCGTGTGATCTCCACTGTCTTCAGAACCTCCCATAGTCAAACCTTAACCAATTTCTAGGCGAGACCGGCCTGTTAACGTCACGTGACGAGACCGGCCTGTTAACGTCACATGACCCTGCTAGTGCCATCATTTGTGCATCCTTTGGCGATATCGGCCTCTCATATTTCCTGCAAGAGAGATGATGTGTTAATGTTGGGCTTCTTAACCTGCAGAATCCCAAACACTGAAAGTTAGAAACAATGCTAACGATGCTGGTTTTTATTAAGATAATACAAGTAAAATCCTTTTATCCTAAAAATAATAATAATAATAATGTTCATAGATTTTTGAACTATTATAATGCTCAAATAATTCCAGAAGCTACTATTAAATATCTTAATATCACTATCCAGAGGGAAGCGGTTTCAGTGCTACAGTGCGCATAAGTACATGTCTGTACGTTGTTTATATAACAGTAGCCAGAGCACGCAGAGTGTCTCAGCTACTGCTATAGCCTGAGCACCATCCATGGTTTACAATACTCAAAATGCACCTAGGGTTGGGAATATACAGTTTGCTAGCATGTAAGTAATCCTTTAAAAAAAATTTAAAAAAAATTTTTTAAATGTGTTTTAAGTGATGTCAGACTCTTCCTAGCTCCTGTGTTAGCTTCCTAGAGTTGCCCCGAACTACTGACTTAAAAGAACAAAAATGGATTGCCTCAAGTTTTTCCATCTTTAATTCCTTAACTACATTCTAAATCTTATCCTTATACCCACAGATAAGTGTAGCTATCACTCCTTATCTGAGAAACTTTTTTTCTCTACAGCAAATGGAGACAATTACAGAAAACCACAACTGGGCACAAGGCCGAGATGGACAGACTGTGGGGAGCCTGGCCCCAGCGGATGCCTCTGCAGGAGAGCCCTCGATCTCACTTCTTCAAAACTCTACTCCCACAAGTTTGCTACCATGTGCAGTAATATCTAACATCCAGATATTCAGTTACAATTTATAAAATAGCAATATCTATTATTATGTTTAATTCAAGTTAATAAAAAGATGTTACAGTTGCTTACATGCTATGAACATTCTGAAATAAACTATTACTATAATTTTCCCAGTTTTCTAAAATGTCACTTGTTATTTAAAATCCCCCTAAGTAGCTTTGATATCTTACACTGATTTAACTAGAACATCTAATGTTATTTATACTATTTATGAAGATATTAATTTTATCATAGTTTATATATACATGGAACACTTCAGATTATAGGTTTGTGTGCTATAATTTTATTGAGTTCATTACTGTAACAGTTTCCAGTATATTTCTAGAACCACATGGTCATGTAGGTATTTAGCAGCTGAAGCTATCCATCTCATAGTTTATACCTTTCCATTCTTAGTCCTAAGATCAAACGCCTCCAAACTAACTAGAGGTATTCATAGAAGACAATACAACATTTTCTTCTCAGTTTATCTTTCCCGAAAGGAAGTCTCCTCGGCTTCCTATGGTTTCTATGGTGACTGCCTATTCACTTTGTCCTATGCTATCTGCATTCATATTCCAGGGCTTCCATAACAAGGTACCACAAACTTGGTAGCATAAGCAAAGGGAATATCTTTTCTTACGTTTCTGGAAGCTAAAAATGCAAAACTCGGGTGTTGGATAAGTAGGATTTTGTCAAAGGTCTTCCTTGGCTGATAGCCAGATAGCTATCTTTGCTTTTCCTTTACATGATTTCCCCCTGTGGATGTCTGTACTCCTAATCTCTTAGAGACACTGAACATACAGAGCTAGGACTACTCCAAGATGTCATTTAGCCACAATCATTTCTTTAATACCCTAACTCCAAATGCAGTAACATTTTGAGGTACCAGGCTTAAGAACATTGATATAAGTAGATTTTTAGCATGGGGGGAGGGTGCTGCAACGATCCAATTAATCCCACAGGTATTTCTATTATGAATAGATTATTGCAATCTATTTTCTCTAATCATGCACTCTGCTGCAACTTTTAACGCAATCCTACTACATCCCAGTTAACAGCGAATGCACAGCCCCACTTCTGGGCTCCCAGCCTGCCCTTCACAGCCCACCTCGCTGCCTTTCGGTATTTCTGCCGCATGCCCCGTGCTGCAGTCATCCATCATCGCTGTATATTTTCACAGATGCGCTTCCTGTTCTGTCTTCTCCGGTGAGTATCGTCATTCAAGCTTATCTCATCCGGGTTGTTGTATTTGTTTTCCGCCCCTAACGGTTGTAAATGCACGGCCCAGCACATGTGCCCTGCCCCTTTGACATTAAGATTATTTCACAATTAGACCTCGTTTTCTGTATTTCAATTTCCATTTGTTCTCTTCAAAGGCTATTCTCCCTCTCTGGTGTTTGCTATGCTTTTTTATAGAGTTTTTCAGTTCTTTTTATATGTGTAGACCATAGGAGGGTTCATACAATGTTAATCCTATTAGCATTTCTCAATGGTTCCTCTCTTGCGAAATATTCATAACAAAATAGTCTTTCACACACAGAAATCAGGACTATTAGGGGTTTATTCAAAATATCTCCCAAAGCATGCAAAAAGACAGCAAAGGAAGAGAATTAAATTACCACTTCCTCTTTCACACTACAAACTTATTTTGCTATCTCATTAAATTCTTAATCCTAATACTGAGTTAAATTATTTATCTCATTTTATAGATGAGCATAGATGAGTCTCCGAGCATATGAGACTCGGAGAACTCAGTGACTTGGTCAAGTTCATACATGTAATAAAGGTTAAAGCTCAAAGTCAAAAATAATTTGCTTATTCCCATGCTTTCTCCATTACTTCAAATAAACTCAACTCCTGAAATGCATTTTTACCCACTTTGGGTTTCCCTGAGCTACTTCAGACATGTGCAATGGTGAGAACAAGAGTCCGGTGCCAATGTAATCATGACCAGAAGAGGCTCTGCTGCGTGAGTCCGCCTTCCCTCTCTCCTCAAGTTTAAAAGAGTGGTGTTCAGGCATTCATCAGGAAATTAACTACAATTTCACACTTTCTGTAATGAGAGAGCTGCCAGGAATCTGAAAGTTTCGTTCAGTACATGTGTATAGAGCACTTTCTGCATGCTAGCCATGACTCCATTTCCATAAAATGCATAGATGAATAAGATGCATGTCTATCATTGAAAAACATACCGTTTAAGAACCTAGTGAGGAAGGAAACAATTCACATTAAACATGGTTATGGATGTTTGTCATGCTGTTTTTCCCTGACCTTTCTGTTGCTGTTATTGTTGATGTTATTGTTTGGATAGGGTCTCTCCCTGTAACCCAGATTAGACTGGAACTCAGTATTTAGATGAGGCTAGACTGGACCCAGTATTCCATCCACCTTAGGCTTGAGTGCTTAAATTACACACATGAGGTTGTTCATCCATGTTTACCTGCCCCAGACAACCACCTCTGCTGGTTAGGAAACAGCTGTGAGGGATTATCTCATGACCATCACCCCCCTCCTGGCATACACACAGATTTAAGAAGGCCAGAGTAGAACAGACCTTTAACTGTTAGCTAAGTCCCAATCCATGTGTTCTCGTAGGATGAAATCAGCCAGTGAGATGTCTCAAACAAAAATATACAATCAGTGGTTGTTGACAGAGGTTTCTGTCCTGCCCAGTCCTGCAGTTGTTAAGTTCCAAAGAATTACACAGAGCTCTACATCAATTATAAACTGTTCGGCCTATTAGCTCAGGCTTCTTATTAACTGTTATAACTTATATTAGCCCATAATTCTTGTCTTTGTTAGCCACGTGGCTTGGTACCTTTTTCTGCGAAGCAGTTACATCTTTCTTCCTCTATGGTTGGGTCATGACTGCAGACTGAAACTTCCCTCTTCCAGAATTCTTGTTGCCCACCTCTACTTCCTGCCTGGTCTCCCTGCCTATACTTCCTGACTGGCTACTGGCCAATCAGCGTTTTATTAAAATACAATTGACAGGGTACTGACCATTGTCCCACAGCACTCCCCCCCACATTTTTTAAACAAGAACTCTGAATCAAATCTCCTTTGTTTAGCTTTTCTTCTGACCATTATCTATAACAACTTGTAACCAACATTCTAAACGAAGGCAAACATCCATAATCCATTTTTTAGGAATGTGGGCATAGTTTTCTAGGATACTTCCTGCTGATTGGGGGCACTGATAATCTTCCAGGGACCTAAAAGAAATTTAGAATTATGATCAAGTCCTGACTTGAGTATCCTGTGAGGCTTGATCATCTCAGGCAGCAGTCTTTAAACTGTTCTGGATATAGAATTCAGACATCTGGG
>PVIU01022075.1:0-30175 GCA_004026605.1 Ondatra zibethicus | reverse complement strand
AGAGACAGAGACCCACGTTGGAACACTGGACTGAGCTCCCAAGGCCCAGTTGAAGAGCAGAAGGAGGGAGAAGATGAACACAGAAGTCAGAACCGCAAGGGATTCGTCCACCCATTGAGATGGTGTGCCTGATCTAGTGGGAGCTCACCAAGGCCAGCTGGACTGGGACTGAACGAGCATGTGATCGAAACAGACTCTCCGAATATGACTGACAATGGGGACTGACTGAGAAGCTAATGATAATGGCACTGGGATTTGATTCTACTGCATGTACTGGCTTTTTGGGATCCTAGTCAGTTTGGATTCATACCTTCCTAGGCCTGGATGGAGGCCAGAGGGCCCTGGGCTTCCCACAGGGCAGGGTAACCTGCCCTCTCTTAGGACTGGAGGGGAAAAGGGGAGGGGGAGTGGGGAAGCGGGAGGGAAATGGGAGGAGCGGAGGAGGTGGAAATTTTGAATGGTACTATTTATAATGCAATAATAAAAAATTAAATGTGGAAAAAAATAATTAAAAAAATTTTAAAAAATTTAAAAAAAAAGAAAAGGTTCACACAGAGTAATCAGAATGCATTGTATACACGTAAGAAATAGTCAAAGGGCAAAATCAGTAAAAAGGAAAAAAAGAAAATTAAAAATACAGTTGGGTTGCATTCAGGAAGTAAAATTGTTTAGCGGCTGTGTTGCAGACAACTGGCTGTAGTATTAAACAGTGTTGTGCTCATATTTATACAAACAATGACCTTAAAGTGGAACTCAGCATACACTGCATGGTCTGGAGAGATGATGCCAACATTACGTTACTCACAATCAAGTTGTCAATATACTGCATTGAGCTTTATTTCATACACTTACAAATCATTGGCACTGTTTAAGTATGTTGTATAAAAGATTTTGCAGCATTATGAAAGCAGGTGACAACCACAAGTTAACAAAAAACATAAGAGAAGTAAATGTTATTAATCATTAGTATTAGTGATTCAATCAATTAATAATGGATCATGTAAAAGACATGTGCCCATATTCACAGGTCAATTAGACTAAATGTTTGATGTTGTACTGCTTATTCCAACACTAAAGAGAATATCATAAAAATGCATAGACACAAATGCCTTAGGAGGTCCTTTCAATATATCAATATCAGATCATCAAATTCTGTCTCCTCTGACCTTCCAAGTGTAGAACTGTCTAACTCTCCCTTTCCCCTCAGAGCTTTCTCAAAAACACAAGCAGAATAGAGGTGCCACTAACCAATCAGAAACTGAACTCTCTTCTGATATCTTCCTATCACTCACACTCCCAAATCCCTCTGGTGCCATACCAAAAAAGGTGTTGTATTTACACAAACACTATCTAGAGTTTAATATCATGCCCCATGTTCAGCCTTGTGGCTACTGACAAAGTCATTTTGCTGCAGAGCCTAAAAACAATACTGACAATTCTCATTTGTCAACACCTTTCTGGTAGGTGAATTCCATGACCAACTCATATCTCTTGGTTACTCCAGCCATTCCTTCAAATCTTACAGCATTTATAAAACCACATGGTATTTTGCACACCTGCTTTCCACCCTGTTTGACTGAGAATTATCTGTCTGTGGATTTTTGAGGTCCCTGATATTCCATCTGCTGTCTTCCAATGTTCAGACATTCATTCATTAGAAAAAATTATACGTAACAACAAATAACAACAAAAATAAGCAATAGCTCTTCACTGAAGGCATCATGCCGAGGAGCACAACAATGTGTTGTAGCCTATTTTGGTCCACCATTCATCAATAAAGGTGGAGGTGGTGCGTTTCCAGAGCCCCACCCAGAGCCCATCTGTTTAACAAGGCACTTTTCCAGTGGATGAGTAGGAGGAGGTGTAGGATTTAGGCTTTCCATCCTTGCCAACCATCAAGTCATTGTAGAAGAGGCTATCTTTAACACAAATGTAGAAGTAATGTTCTTCAGTAAAACTGCCAAAAATAGGCAAAGTGACTTCTAATATGGCATTGCCCCCACAAAGCACCTCAATTGCTACCCAGCACTCACTAGGCAGACAAATTAATATTTCTTCCATTTTAAGGAAATGAAAATGATTTTTGTGGGTTCAAAGTTAATTTCTTAACTATTTCTAATGAATTAATACATATCCCAATTAGATTAAAAGCTCCTTGAAAATAAGATCTGAACTTACTAGTTTGTTCTGTATCAAGTAATTTCTAAATACATGTTTTAAATTGTGAGATAATTGATGAGCTTATCCAATTCTCTTTTCATATAAGAAGTACTTATTTGCTGAAGTACAGAAGAACCGATCTTTGGCCCTAGCTAGTCTCTAAAATCAAAAACTATTATAGAGCTCTTAAAGTTTATTTGAAATGCTTATAACTCAAAGCATATGAAATATATTTATATATTCATCAAGTTTTCTTTCCAGAATTACTGGTAATCTGGCTCTAGGTTTTTCCGAGAGTGTCACTAAGGGTGGGTGGTGAGAGACAAGACAAAAAAGATTACAAACAAACATGTATCATTGTTTATATAAAAAGATTTAGGAACTCTACTTTGAACATGCTAACTAATCAGCAAATTTCAAATTCCCTAAAATAAAATGCCCAATTTATTATTGGGGTAGGGAGCAGAACTGAAGTTACAGGAACCATTTAAAAGATTTGAGTGAATTCACAACTCACATCAACCATTCCTACTGAATGGAGCGGCGTTTTCACTTCAAACAAACTATTTGTTTCAGTGAGATGAATATTCTAGGTACTTATGACATTAAAAAATTAATATAAATAGGAAAACTGTTTCTTGAGGCTAATTTCATAGTGGCAAACATGGTAAACTTGCATAATAGGTAGATAGATAGACAGACAGACAGATAGATAGATAGATGATAGATATAGATAGATGATAGATGATAGATAGATAGATAGATAGATAGATAGATAGATAGATAGATGACAGATAGATAGATGATAGATAGAATACATATTTTACATGTATATGTCCCAGTTTGCTCTCTATTCCTGAGATAAAAACCATTACCAAAAGCAACTTGGGGAGGAAAGGGCTTTTTGGCTTATATAGCCCAATAATCCTATCACTAAGGGAAGTTGAGGCAGGAGCTCAAAGCAGGAACCTGGTGCAGGAACTAAGGCAGAGACCATGGAGGAGTGCTGCTTATTGACTTGCTTTCCATGACTTGTTCAGCCTGCTTTCATATACAACCCAGAACCACCTGCCATTAGTGGAGCATCCAAATGGCCTGGGCCTCCCACATCAATCATCCTATAGGTCAGTCTAATGGAGGCATTTTCTCGACTGAGGTTCATTCTTTCCAAACGACACCAGGTTGTATCAAGATGACACAAAACTAAGCAGAACACTATAGAAAAGATCGAATTTAATGTCTGTGGGAATTTTCTGATCCTTTTAAACCCAAATTTAAGTTTTTAATAAAACTTACCAAATTTTTATAGGTATAAATATTCATACTTAATGTATTAAACCAAAACTTTAGTTCACTGTAGGAAGCATTTTCTTGGGCTAATCATCCTAAATAATAAAAGAATATGACAATTTCCAATATCATATTACCTTATTTCAAAATAAAATTGATTAAAAAATTTACTTCATTTTTCCTAAAAAAAACAAAAAAACAAAAAAAACCATGGTGTGCATATCTTGTATAGAAAAGATTGGCAAAAAAATTAAAATAGAAAAGGTAATAATCAAACCTGTAATACAAATCATGGAACCACTGATCTAAAGGCCAGGCAACATTGGTTTTAATTGTACATCAGTTAGTAAAGAACTGAGCAACTTGAACAAGTCATCGTTATCTCATTTATATTCCACCAGAAAACAATCAACCAGGAATAGCAAACAGGATTCAAATTCTTCTTACTTACTACTACTACTAATAATAATAATAATAATAAAACCTGGGATCTTTCTCATTTGATAAAGAACCTGGAGAAAATTGACACCCAGTGAAAAGAGCACTATGCATGATTTAGGGCTTTGGTCAGGGTGAGGGAGGACAGCAACATTAACAGCATAGCAGCCACCTTAGCTTACATTTCTGGGCCACAAGACCACTCAGTATTAACTGTTTTGGTATAATAAAATCTTGTCTGAAACTCCCAGCAAGCCCACTGAAATCAGGAACAAGACAAGGTTGTCCACTCTCTCCATATCTACTCAATATAGTTCTTGAGGTCCTAGCTAGAGCAATAAAACAACAAAAGGAGATCAAGGGGATACAAATTGGAAAAGAAGAAGTCAAACTCTCACTATTTGCTGATGATATGATAGTTTACATAAGCGACCCCAAAAATTCTACCAAGGAACTTCTACAACTCATAAAAACTTTCAGTAATGTAGCAGGATACAAGATTAACTCAGAAAAATCAGTAGCCCTCCTTTACACAGATGATAAATGGGCTGAGAAAGAAATCAGAGAAACATCACCCTTCACAATAGCCACAAATAGCATAAAATATCTTGAAGTAACTCTAACCAAACAAGTGGAAGACCTGTATGACAAGAACTTAAATCTTTGAAGAAAGAAATTGAAGAGGACACCAGAAAATGGAAAGACCTCCCATGCTCTTGGGTAGGTAGAATTAACATAGTAAAAATGAAATCTTACCAAAAGCAATTTACAGATTCAGTGCAATGCCCATCAAAATCCCAGCAAAATTCTTCAAAGACCTCGAAAGAACAGTACTCAACCTCATATGGAAAAGCAAAAATCCCAGGATAGCCAAAAAATAAAAATAAAATGAAGGAGTAGTGTAAAAAAATTGTCCGATAATCTTAAACAACTGCTTACATTCATTGTTTAGAGTAAATGTATTCATTCTATGTATCTCATTATTATTTAGAGTCAGAGGCAGGTTACAGGCACACACTTATGTTGGTCAATGGACAATTTGAGGTCATTGGTTGTCTCTTTCCACTTTGTGAGTCTCTATAATCAAATTCAGGTAGTAGGCTAGACTGTGAGCATCTCTATCCACTGAACCATCTCACCGGCATTTCCTTTTAAATTTTTATTTGTTTACTTATTTATTTATGTGTTTGAGTATAATGCCTGCATGTAGGTCTGTGCATCAATTGCATGGCTAATACACAAGGAAGCCAGAAGAGGGTGTCAGATTCTCTGAGGCTGGAGATACAAGCAGTTTCTACCGTTCCAGGGCTGAGAACTAATTGGGTGCTCTAGAAGAGCAGTCAGTACTCTTACCCACTGAGCCATCTCTCCAGCCCCAGCAGCATTAAAAAATAAAAAAAGTTTGAATGCTTCTTGAAGTTCATGAGTCTAAAAGGATCCAGTCTTATCTCCACAGTAATTATTTGTTTTCTAGATTCATTTCTATCTCACCCTAAACTATCTTGTCAAATGAGCAACAGGCTGGGAGACTAGTCTCTAAACATTGATGAAAAGTGTTTGTGCAGGGCTTTTGTTTGCTTTTCATCCTATTAAACAGGAAATTACACTTGTTTTCATCTGAACAGAATCCTGACCACCTAGCTGTGTTTATTTATTCTGATTTCTTATTACAATAGAGCACATGAGATGTCAAAATTATTGTTGGCAGCAACTTTCTCAGGAGCTCTACTTAGAATATCAATTTCATTCACAACATGCTATTACGAAGGAAATGCCGTCCTTTATAATGACACAAATTTTATTTCCTATACTTTGAAGTTCAAAGTAGGAAGTGCTTAAAAAAATTTAAGCATGTGTCTGACTCTAGAACACTTCATGTCAGGAGTGACCACCTCCACTGACAGCTGTGGAAATACAAGCCACACAGACAAATGCAACCATCAGTTTGGCAACAGCCTTTGGTTCACACTTTACTAGATTTACACCTTCCAAACAAATTCTACAGAATGCCGGAGGTTAGGGCAGCAGTGTGACTGCCTGCTTTGAAGTTGACAAAGAGAAAATTAAGAGTAGGCTTAAGTGCTTCACATGTAGAAAGCAGGCAGAGACACATGATGAATACTTTACATTTCATTCTTTCTACAGAAGTCAAAGGAACCATTGCTTATTTGTAGAAACTGGAACTCACCTTGAAGCCAAAGGTACAACACAAAACCCCTAGTGTTGATTAAGAGGCACAAAGGCACCAAATTACAAGAGTTACTTGGAATTACTAACAAAAGAGAATGAAAATCAGCCTGACTGAAGTGCATAGGAGGAGTTACAGAGTTACAGCTGCCTGTTTTTGCAGCTTTTCTCACAGGCTGACTTTGGGCACTCAGCGATTTTGGAAATTCCGAATTGACCCAATCCCTTCCAAAAAAAAAAAGGAAGGTTCAAGAGGATCAAGGATTGTTGAGACACTTGTCTAGGACCAGCTAGTCAGGAGAACAAGCAGTAACAAACATCAAATTGGATGTTTTACTAGTACCTTCTTCTCACTTCTACAGGCAAGCGTCTGTGTGTGTGTGTACACCCCCAAATTCCAAAGTGGCTACATGGCCAATATACCTGAAATCTATTGAATACGACTCTACAGAACTTCACTAAGTTGATGGTGAAGAGAACAAACCTACCAGCAGGCCGCTCCTAACATCCCGTGGTGAAGGTAGCTAACTCAAAGCCAGAGAATGTAGCATGCTCATTTTATTCCAGTCTCATCCTCTTGACAGTACATTCTGGATCAACTGTAATTTCAGTAATAATAATACTGGCTCAGTTACAAAAGCTGGATCATTTGAGTAACCCACTCTAGGCTTTTCTAAGCAAAGAATGGACAGAATTTCTAAATGGAGTAGGGGAGGTATGAGTTCAAATGTATTATGGCTGCAATAATAAAAATTTGAAGAGTAGTTTTAACTTGTCTTTGACAAGAAAGGTTTTGAACATAAACCAGTTTCCAGTTGAAATCTGGAAGATGTTCTTATCTAAGAGAATATGATATACTTTTAGTTTGATTAAAATGTAAGTTTGACCATGTGCCTTTATATACATATTCTTTGGGGAGGCTGGCAAATTTGTTTCAATAAAACCAGCTAATACCTTTTTTAAAAAAAAAAGACTACTCACCGGGCAGTGGTGGCACACGCCTTTAATCGCAGCACTCAGGAGGCAGAGGCAGGCGGATCTCTGTGAGTTCAAGACCAGCCTGGTCTACAAGAGCTAGTTCCAGGACAGGCTCCAAAGCTACAGAGAAACCCTGTCTTGAAAAACCAAAAAGAAAAAAAAGACTATTGTACAGTTCCCTGTTTCTTATTATATCTTCCTTATAATAATATATACCTTCAATTTCTCTGTGCAGTAAAAGTTTTGAAGGATTTCTTTTATATCACACTGTAATTTAAGTAAATAAGCCAAAATAATACTTCTCAGTTATAGCAAATGGATGAAAAGATTGAAACACAAAGCACTTCCAAAGGAAAGGATATGGGACTACTGGGCTTCCTTTAAAAAATTATGAAGTTTAAAAATCCATGAAGGCAGAGGTCACATTTGTTGGAATCAGCAAACCATGTATGATTCATGACACCATGTACTGGATAAATATTTATTAAATGTGTAGTAGAATGAATGGAAGATAAAGGAATGTAAGAATGAGACAATAAAACACATTTTGGGGAAAATCAGAGGGCCACAATTTTGTGCCTGAGTGCCAAGCAAATCTAGATCCAAAGCTGGAGCCTATTGTTGACCTTGAGGAAGTTTCTCTAAGTCCAATTGATCAGCTAACCTCTTAGAGTCTCTGCTCATCAATTATTTGATAAAAATAACAGTCATGTTGCAGCTTTGTGCAGAAGAGTGAGAGTGGTGAGCTAAGTGACTGGCATCCTGGCATCTGACATGCCAAGGCTTCAATAAGGTCACCTCCTTAGCTGTGATCTCTATTACACTCCACTCTGCCCTGTATCATTAAAAGCATCACGACCTAGCCTAAAGTCTTGCAAAAAATGGGCCATTCCATTTCGAAGAACTGCATTGGCCTAGCCACACTATAACCTGTCTTGCTTGGCGCTGTCACTGGGGTTGGTAGAGGAAGGTAGAACTTCAGCAGAAAGTCGAGCGAGAAACAGGCCTAGATTTATTTTGATATTATTATTGTTATTGATACTACTATTTATTTATTTAAGTAGCATTTTCTCATTTATTTTACATACCAAACAGTTTTCCCTCCCTTCTCTCCTCCGGTTCCCTCCATTGTCCCATCTACGCCCCTCCCCATCCGCTCCTCCTCCATCTCCATTCAGAAAGATAAATTCTACCTTTGAGGCAAGGTTCTTTAAAGATCCAATTCTCGAAACCCATAAAGAGAGTGGATATCAGTATTTCTCATATTTTAACTGTTTTCTTTCTTTCTGCTTATGCTGATTTTATTTAAAAAGACGTATGATATCTTATGCCCGCGCGTCACTTTGACAAGTCAATTTTCTGTGTGCCGCCTCTAACTCTGGCTCTTGCTGGGTTTAGCCACGGGTGCCCTGGCATGAGATGGTGAGTTAAGAGTGAGTGCAGGGTTTGCAAGCCTGACTCACTTTTTGAAGGCCGACTTTGAGTGGATTACAACCCTTGAGCGAAGGCTATGCTCTAGTCAGAGCTCTTCAGTTTACACCAAGCCTTCCTCTCTTTTGGGTTCTGACAACCTGCGCCTTCCTTCAGCTCTCTGGCCTGGAGTGGCAACAGCCACGTTGTTGGTAGCCCCTGGTTCTGAACAATTCCTTAAGGTCCTCCACATGGACACCTGACCCCAACTCTTAGACCTAACCTCTTTATAAATAAGCCCTCTTTTGAGTTATCCTAAATGGACTGTTTGATCTGAATTATCTTGGGACCTTGATTTAATGTGTATTGTTTATACAGACTAGGTATTACTGGTGGCTAGCCAACACCATATCCATTCACAGACCCTCTTACTTTAGATTATATAAGGCTTCATCCTGTCCCTAAGCAATATAGGAAACTTTTCTTACTTAATATATAAATATATTCATATTACTATTTTTAATTAATTTTAATTACTTTTAAAATTAATATTAATATGTATGTATTAAAATAGATACATATACATTAAAATATATATAATTACATCACAACATGTTAGAGAATTGAATATATTCTTTCACAAAAGATACGTGAAAAAGCAAATAAATTAAAGAAACCAAACTCCTCTTATGTTCCATTCTAGTCAACACTTTCTCTGTTCAAAGAAAATATAGACACTTAGGTGAAGTGTCTATGTATCATTACAAAATAAAACTGCCACAAACATCATTTTCTCATTCATGAATATGTCATAGCTTGAAAAAAACAGTATATACCAATATAATGTTTAAGAATTTGTATAAGATTAAGGGTATAGTAGTGTGCACCTTTAAACCTAGCACTCAAGAGGCAGAGACAAGTGGATCTTTGGGAGTCTGAGAATAAATCAGGTCTATGTAACAAATTCTAGGCCAGCTAGGACTAAAAAGTGGGACCTTGCCTCAAAATAATGTCTACATAAAATCATTCCTATTACATAACTACTTGGATTGCTTTTAGTAATTTTTTCTATTACATATGAACAGTGCATTTATAAATATGCTTCTATCTTCATATCTACATACCTATTTTATAGAATGAATCCTTCAAAATATTTATGGTCATAGGGCATATAAATTTTTCAAATTAAATGTTTAATTAATTATTAAAGTGTAAATATTGATATATCTCCTAAAACTAGTCAAAATTTATTGTAAATAATATAACTGTAGGGGCACCTGAAACATTGGTATTAGTTTATGACCATCCATTAGTAATCTAAGACAAAATGTTTTGTCATGTGAATGAGGCTGTCTTTGACTTAAATTAAACACATCGGCAAAGTTTCCAATTATACAAAATAAATTCGGACTCACCTTTCAAGTACTAAAAGAGTCTGTTATCTGTTTACTTGCTTGCTTATTGTGTGAGAGGGTGGTGTGTATATGATGTAGGGGGCATGCTACAGGGCTCATGTGGAGAGCACAGGACCATTCTGTGGAGTCAGTTTCTCCTATCTTTACTTGTGTTACAGGGTTCAAGCTTAGATCATTGGGTAACATGGTCTTTCCCCCTCCAGCGCATTTCACCAGCCCAAAAGGGTCTGTTTGTAAAACAAAGGCAGCTTATGTGCAGTTTTGTGTTTACTAGATAGAAACTAAAACAGGTCTTGAATTTCAAAGCAAACTGGAGACTTGAAAATAATAAGCAAAGAATTTCTATTGCTCTCTAATAAAATTCACTATGAATTTAAACTATACTTCAGGAGCTCAACAATGAACTTCAGAAGCTATTAACTTATTAAAAAGATCTGGAGTGTTGATTAAAGAAAACAAAGAACCATAAGAATGCTTCAGCTCAATAAGGGTTTCAAAGCTAAATATCTTGCTCCCATGATAATTCTGACTTTTCTGTTTCCTTTCATTTAAAACCAGCATTTGAACACATCCATGTGTGCTACAATTCGCTGGGTAGCCCTTTCTCTTACACAAGTGCAGCAGAAACCTGAAGAAAGATGCTCTGTGTTGGTTAAGAGTAATCATCAGATAATCACTCAAATTTGTAATTGTAGCCCAAACACTCACCACTACAAAAATAGCTTACACTTGTTTTATTAGATGCCTGGTACATTTACTAATTAGTTTAGTGTCCCTAAGAAGCTGATCAGGTAGGTACTGTTTATTGTTCATTATTTTCTTGATAAAAAGATTGGAACACAGGAAGGTTGATTCCCGTGTACACGATAAAATATTGGTGCTGTTATGTGAAATTATGTAATATTACTCCCATGTTTACAGTCTTAAGCAAATTTGCAATTTCCCATTGCTCAGAAATGGCAGAATAAGGATTAGAATAGAAGACATATAATTCAGATTTCTGTCTTTTTCTCTTTATTATTAACTTGCTAGTCCATGAGGATATTCTCTAGGAAGATCAATTCTACTTGCACTAAATTCAGTGGATCATGTTCCTACTTTCCCGATCTAAACACATCATTTTAAAGCCATATTCACTTTCCAGTTTCTTGAAGTCTTACTGCATAATTGCATAAATAAAATGTGCTAGGCCATAAAGGAGCTGAGCTGGCTTGCTCACCCAAGGTAATACATCACACAATTCTGAACTAACCACGTGCAGCAAATTTGGCTTGTGATATAATCAACTTACCCAAATGTTAAATAAGCCCATATATGACTCATTTCCATCAGAAAGTCTGAGTCACCAAGCACTGGACAAGGTCACATACATTTAAGTAAGCTTCTCCAAGTGGAACACATGACCATTGTCAGAACCAATAAATCAACAAATAGATCAGGACAACGATCTAAGCATCTATTATTTATTGAGCAGTTATTATGACTTTATCTGTCTGGCATCATGCCCAAAGTGATTTTGTAAACCTACAACAAATGAGGAAACTGAGGCTATCATAAGACTAAACTTATTTGCCCATGGTCATGGGTTGGGAGGTCAATACTAAATCCCATGTTTATAGCATTTCAGCCAAAGCCAAATGAGTATTTTTCTAGTACACTAGATTATCTATCAAGGAACTACACTTCTCTCAAATGATTTTCAAAATAAAGAAAAATCTAATAATTATAATAATATCAATATTAAATGTAATATAACTGATTTTTAATCTAATTAGATTGTGGAGAAACAGAAGGCATTTACATGTGTAATGTGAATTAAAATTATAAAAATATTTTATACTTTCCCCATATCATCTACTAAGATTTTAAAATATTTTTATAATTTAAATTTCCAAGAAGTTATAATTATTTATAAGGGAAAACTCATTTGAAACATTTAGTTTATATTATGATAACATAGCCAAAAGGATTCTGAATGCTGAAATAATGTTATGACTTAAATAATATAAACAAATTATATATATTTAAGATATATATACACACACATTTATATATATATTGCTATCCATGGGGATTATATTTCTTAATTATCAATGCTTAAGAATGATCACATTCAAGACAATAATGACCCAAACCTTATTCATCAAGAAAATGAAACTGAATAAACTAAGATTTTATTTTACTTTTATTACATTTACCTGGCACATAAAGATTGAACATATGGGGTAATGTGATATTTCCATGTATGTATACATTGTAATGTTAAAATCAGGCTAAAATATATATATATAAAACCGCAAACACTTATCATTTCTTTAAGTGTAGCTATTTTTCAGCATTCTTTCAGGCTCCCAGAAATACACACCTTATCACTCTTAGATGCTTACAGTGAAATACACAAATAAAGTTCACCGTGCTTTCTGTCTCCCATAATTCTCATCCTTGTATTTGGGGCTATCATGTAATAAAATTTTTCATTAACTGTAACTAGAAAAACTCATAGTAACAAACTTTCCTATTTCTAAATTACACAAATTGAACATTTATATATATTTACTTATTAATAATAAAATTTAAATTTTAAGATTGTAAATATATTATGTTTATGTCAACTATAAATCTTGACAACTCTCATCTGAAACATTAAAAAAATCTAAACTTTATAAACAGCAAATTTAGTCATTTATCAATAAAGACCCTCTTTGTTCTGTGCTCTGGAGACAAAATATAATTTGCATTTTCTGGATATCAAAAAATAGTAATTACTTTTCCTTATTACAGCTCATCAGGACAGCTGTGGATTCTATAATAGAGATTAGTTTTATTCTGGTTCATTGAAAAGCACTGATATTAATCTCGGACAAACGTATTATCATTGGTGAGAAGCTGATTACTGACTACTGAGCCTTTTTAAAAATTATTATTATTATTTCATAATTCTCACAGGATAACTAAGTAGTACTTACTAGAAATATTTTCAACTATAAGTCACTTTGAAATATCCAAACCACAGAAGGAAAATGGGAGCAACAACAGCTAGCCATTTTAAAACTTTACCCCATAATCTATGGACATAATGGATTTGGTGCTGACCAAAGAAAGCACGGACCCCTAATTTCACCAGTAGGTTCCAATCTAGGCAGGGTTATGTATGCTTCAATTATTATCACACAGAATTATAATTCTTTGTTACCTAACTTCTCTGGGGTTGTAGACTGTAAGCTGGTCATCTTTTGCTTTATGCCTAATATTCACATATGAGTGAGTACATACCACATTTCTCTTTTTGGGTCTGGGTTACCTCACTCAGGATAGATTTTTTTTACTTCTGCCCATTTGCCTATACATTTCAAGATATTAATGTTGCTTTTTTATCACTGAGTAGTATTCCATTTTATAAATGTACCACATTTTGTTTATCCAGTCTTTGATTGAGTGGCATCTAGGTTATTTCCAGGTTCTGGTTATTATGAATAATGGTGCTATGAAAAAGTTGAGCAAATGTCCTTGTGGTATGAGTGTGCCTACTTTGGGTATATACCTAAAAGTGCTATTGTTGGGTCTAAAGCAAGATTGATTGCCAGTTTTCTGAGAACTCACCATACTGATTGCCAAAGCATCTGTACTGTACAAGTTTGCATTCCCACCAGTAATGGAGGAGTGTCCCCCCTTTACCCACATCCTCTCCAGCATAAGCTGTCATCAGTGTTTTTGATCTTAGCCATTCTGACAGGTGTAAGATGGTATTACAAAGTTGTTTTGATTTGCATTTCCCTGATGCTAAGGATGTTGAACAATTCCTTAAACGTCTTTCAGTCATTTCAGTTTCTTCTGTTGAGAATTCTCTGTTTAGATCAGTACCACATTTTTAATTGGATTACTTGGTATTTTGGTATTTAGTTTCTTGAGTTCTTTGTGTATTTTGGATATCAGCCCTCTGTCAGATGTGGAGTTGATGAAGATGTTTTCCCATTCAGATGACTGCCATTTTGTCTTGTTGACCGTGTCCTTTGCTTTACAGAAGCTTCTCTGTTTCAGGAGGACTCGTTTATTTGTTGTTCTCAGTGTCTGTGCTACTGGTGTTATATTTAGGAAGTGGTCCCCTGTGCTGATGCATTCAAAGGTACTTCTCACTTCCTCTTCTATGAGGTTTAGTGTTTTTGGCTTTATGTTGAGGTCTTTGATCCATTTGAACTTTAGTTTTATGCGTGGCCATAGATATGGATCTATTTGCATTCTTCTACATGTCAACTTCCAGTTATACCAGCACCATTTATTGAAGATGCTTTCTTTTTTCCATTTTATGTTTTTAGCTTCTTTGTCGAAAATCAGGTGTTCATAGGTTTGTGGATTAATAACAGGGTCTTTGATTCGATTCCACTGGTCCATCTCTTCCTTTCTTTTTTGAATTTTAAAATTGCACTTGTTTAGTGTGTGGATGTGTGTGTGCTTGTGTGTATGTGCATGCATGTATGTGTGCACACATGTGTATATGTGCGTCTATATGTGCATGTGTATGTATGCATGTTTGTGTGTGTATGCATGTACCAAGGCATGCACATGTGGACAAGTGAACAACACTGTGCAGTTAGTTTTCTCCTTCCACTATATGGATTCCAGGGATCAAACTCAGGGTGGCTAGCTTGGTGGCTGAATGCTGAGGACTGAACCCACAGACTCCTACATGCTGGACAAATGGTCTCCCACTGAATCATGTCCCTGGATTTCTTTTTTTTTTTTTTTTGTCTTCTTTTTGATGATGTGATCTTTCCTCTTTTTTATCATAAGGCTAATAAATCTAAACTCTCTGAGCCCCCAAGTCATCCTTTCAAATTAAGACACAGAAACAGTTTTCATTTTTGAAACAGCTAAAGGAAATGGGAAATTTTTATTGAGAGACTGCATGTACAAATGCCTTATCTGACTTAATCAGTCAGTGCTTAACCAACAATCATTAAAATTGGTGCTGGGGAATAGATTAAAGGTAAGTACAATATTCCAAATAATCATAAAAGTATAACATTTTATATCATTAATTTTTAAAATTTTAAAATATGGAAATCAGCTTATGAAGTAAAAAATCCCTTAAGAAAAGACCGTGTAGCAAAAGGCAATGGGGAAAGTACATCCAAGCAGACATTTCAGAATGTACTTTCCACGACTTTCGTCTGAAATGTACCCGCTTAATTGTCAGCACTGCAGAAGTTTTGACTGTGCTGTGTTCAGGGCACAGTCTTACTGGTTTTGCAAGACGACCATTCACGATAGACACTGGTCAAGAAGTAAAGGATCTGCCAATCCTAAATCTCATTTTTGTATGTATTTATATAACTAAACTGATACTTTCTGTACTCTGCCACCAGAAAACTTGAAGTCCTGATATAAACTGAAAAGTTTTTGGTCATTACTCATATCATTTTTTAAAAAAGTATTCTAAATATTTTTGTGGTAATTGAATAAAAGTCAGTAAGAATTTACAAGCTGTGGCAAATCAATCAAATGCTACAATTATGATGTTTTAGACTAACTAGAAAATTAATCAGTATTGGGAGAATGTCTGTAAACCCCTTTGGAAAGTTAAACTGCTCATTTTTATTTTACAGTTTCTGATAAGCTCTGAAAATAAGCATTTTTTTTGTTTATCCCAGGGTTTAAAAGTAAGATTTGAATATAAACAGTAGCATTTGAATTTTCCTCCTGTCTGTGAGATGCTGTGCGTGCCACTTCCTCTGTAGACACCACTGATGGACCACTGTGTCCTAATCCATATCCTCAGCAAAGGAACCTTAGAAGGCCCTCCATGCATTTGGCAATATAACATTTGCAGTCTCCACATTGAACATAATTTTTAACTCAAGGGAAATGACTGAAACTATGAAGAGTGCTGTTTCTATATGAGGAATGGCAGAGGTATGTGCACATGTAAACGTCTGTCTGTTGCTCACATGAGACATTTAAACTAAGGAATAGCATTTCCTTGTTGTTATGCTATCAAAGGTAAGGGTGTGCTTTCTAAAACTTTCTGAGTGTCTTTAGTGTACAAGTCCTCAAGATAGAAAACACAGGGAAACCAGAGCCAAGTCCAACATGGTATGTGAACGTTTCCGAGGACTGGGAAGCCAGATGTCATGATGAAACACAGTTGAGTTGTCACAATGCAGGATCAAAAGTGGGAAGCAGAGGTCTGGAGACAGTTCACTAACACTTCAGTTTTAATTCTTTCCCATCCGCTACCTTTTGAAGCACTACATTGCTTAAAGACTATGATGCTCCTGCCTTCTGATGCCTCACCCTCTGGTACCTTTACTATCTGGTATTAAATCCCTTCCTTATAATATTTAAACAGTATCTACCCATCCTCATAAGATCCTAAAGCCAAACCAAAGATAGATTCAAATTTCTTTTTGGGCAAACAATGAATGTATTGGGATTGCTTACAAAGAATAGCTGATTCCAAATCACGTTAGAAAGTCTCAACCAGCATGGATGATGGTGTCCCCATTCTCAAATAAAAAGAGACCTAGTACTCTAGTGCTAGCTACTCTAAATACTCCTTGAGGCACCAAGGCCATGTGCAGTTAGGGCAGAATTGCATACAATTCTCCTGCATACTCAGGCAAGGGTCCAAATGACCTTCCTGATACCCTTTTTCGGGGAGGGAATATCTGCAGTGCATAGGGCTGATCACGATGGACTCTTGTAAATAAACACAGCTGATCTCATGAAGGTGATGATAGTTTGACTCTAGGGACAATCCCCTATAATGTCCTCTGTGCCCTCACCTTCTGATGAATTCACTTCTATTGCAATCATCCTCTGAGGCCATCACCCTTTGATGAATTCACCCTCTGTTGCCCTGAAGTTCTGATGCTATAAATGATATATTTTTAAATATTCATGATCTAACTCTGAGGTCATAGAAAATTGGGAGCAGGCAACTGTAAAAGCACTCTGAAGGTAGAAGCTTATTAGGCAAGGATAATAGCTACAAACAAAGCTAACAGAAATCAGAGACAGAAAAATAAAAACCATAGAACCAGATAGTGGCCAGTCTTGCATGCCAGTAGAGTGTAAAAATGATAACCCCAAGTTCTCAAAAACTGTTTATCAGGTTCAGTATCATTTAAGATCTGGAATTGGGTAATATAGCTTGAAAATAATTCTATTCAAATAGTTTATATTTTATAACATTTCTCTTTAATCTATGGCCCAGATTTTATTAGCTAATAATTATAAGTCTGCAAATGTCTAACTGTAAACAGAATTCTAATTTTTGTTATATTGTGTTAGGAAAATTGATTCCCAAAACATTTCAATGATTCTTCAAAATTAACTGAATATATTTTTTATGCTTATGTGTCTTTAATCATGAATGATGGGCACTTTTTTGAAGTACCTGAATTGCTTTTAGTGAGATTTGCAATCATTCTGAACAAATTATAAAACAACCTAGAATAATACACTGTACTATATTAATGCTTTACTAAAATCAGTACGTTGAGCAAAGATGATTATAAAAGTGAAATATGTAACCTTATTCACTCCTGGGATCTATTATCAGAAGATTAAGAATAAAACTAAAGCTCTCTCAATGCTCATGAAAGGCTCTGATCTGAAGGCTGTTTTTTTAGCCTAAATTGTATGAAACATCTAAGAACACTAAAGAAATCCTTATTAATATGCCATTGCTTGGCAGACAATATATGTGAACTGTAACTTTGAATATGGCCTTAGGGGAACAAGAGGATTCTTTAATTCACATATGCTAAGAGAATCACTGCAAATGGGTGCTATTGTTCCTCTTCTAGGCTCCATAGTGACTAATTATATAAGTCAGTGTTTCCCAAAGACTGAGACAGAAGATAATTTGTACATTGTACATGGGTACCATTCTTTAATTCAATAGCTCTGTTCTTATTTTAATATATCAAAAAGAAATACAACATTTATAAATGTATAACTGGAAGACTGAGTATACTATTACTTAATAAGAAGGCAATTTTTTAATAAAGTTACTACATTGACTGATAGTATGTGTGTATGATGCATGTGTAAAGGACTGAGAACAATTTGTGGGAGGCGAATCCTTCCTTCTACAATATTGGACCCAGGGATTAGAGTCAGGTTGTCAGCTTGGCAAAAGCACCTATATGTGCTGAGCTATCTCTCCAGCTCAAGAAAGTAGCCTTCAAAAATTAAAAATCTGAAGTTTAAATTTAAATCATTAAAGCCATATAAAATAAAAATGTTTCATTTATTGTAACTAAAGTATTAAATAATCTGAATAATTTATAGTTACGATTAAAAAGTATAATGCTTTAAAACTGAATGGAAGTTAAAATTTATGCTTTCTGTTCACTTAGAAACTAGCTATATTATAGTATATGGTGTGTAATTTACAGCTGTTTATGTCTTTTCTGCATTAAATATTAACTCTTGCTCTTGCCTTCTCAGCTCATGTGTAAGCTGGTTTCACAGGGTCAGGTTGAACATGTCACATAGGTATGGACTATATGCACATAGCTTTAGGTTCACCTGTGACATGCTTACAAAGATTTGTGTAGTCTTTCTTTCTTTGACCCATCAAAATCAGCCTTTGTGACATTTATTTCAGTAGTTTTTCAGGATAACATGCTCATAAGTTATGTTTTAATATAAAATGGCAATATATAAAATAACACAAAATTACAAAACCAGAGCATGTTTGAACTGTTTGGGTTCTTTCAAGAAGAAGTCTGCTATACTATAAAACTACACTGAGATTAAATGAAAGCTTCAGTGTGAAAGTTACTGACTTCTTCCCAGATTAGTTTAATGGAAACATTTTCTTTATTCTAAAATGAACAGCTAATTGGGATGTTAAATATTAATATATAACAGTGCCTGGCTAAAGCTTGAAAGAATACAAAGAAAAACCACATTTTAATATGCATCATACGCACTGGCAGGTTTCAATGCAAAGCACTCCAGAGACTCAAATGAAGCCACAGTATGATGGAGCAGAGGGACAGAGAAGGAAATCATGAGACTCCTCCAGCCAGCAGCTGAATGGTGGCTCCAAATCACTTCACTTCTCCGAGCCTTGGCTTCCTTAATAAAGAACTCACTTATGTTTTTTTTATAAATAGATTCTGATAATAATCAAAGATGGCAGGGCAGAAAGAGAAATAGAGCCCTGTTATGAAATGATATTACTAAGAAACTAAGCCCCTGTTTGTAAAATCTGCTGCAGAAGTTTGATTATTCAAGATAAACAGACTCCTATCTTTTGTCACTGTTAATTTGGATTTCTGCTATCCACAGCTTAACACATCTCTCACCAAGTAAATAACACAGAAACACATACACATATCCAAACACCCCACACATACACACTCATACACCTCCCCCACATCCACACTACACACAACTGCACACACACACACACACACACAAACACACACACACACACACACAAACCATACACCCACAAGGGGAATAGATTCTGTATATCTGATTACCAATAATTTAAATCTGTGGAAAGAGAAAAACACATGGGAATTACCTGCAATTCCTGTGAAAGGTAATCTATTTACTATGAAAATCACTCAAAGGTATTAACAAGAAATCTACTCACAAATAAGTGAATTAAGGAAAAAAGAATATTAAGCAGGAAACTAACGAGAAGTGTGGAGAGTTTTGAGACTATCTAGCAATTGTCAGTCTTTACAAGAAGTCTGACAATCAGAGGGCAGTAGGAAGTGAGCCCTTCTGGTTCTGTGGGTTACAGGAAACTACAGTCTCAAGCCAAGTGCCTGTGGCTGAGCATCATTTGATGAAGCAGGCACTGCCACACACTGACAATAAGAATACAACATTTTATGACAATTTGGCGAGGCCTTCCAGTGATTCTGAAACATAAAGGTGATATGGTTAAATAAATTACAATATAAAACTCCTTTTCTAAATAGTATAAGATAGTAAAACTATTCTTATGCATTATATATAGCAAGACATACCAATCATATCCCGTTAAATGGAAGAAGAAAATATAAAATTTAAATACTTTCACCTTAAGTATATCTTTAATTACTTGATGAAAATGGGATTGACAGTGAACCCTGGCATCTTTAGGTGCTGCATCTACAGGTAGGTTCTTTTGAAATTGTATTGAGCTCTAAAATGTCTACCTAGAATGAAGACTACAGTGTATTCTACTTTGTGAAATAATGTAAAATAAGATGGAGGGTGGAATGAGTATTAAGACACCTGGTATTAAGACACCAACAATACCATGAAAGCAAAGTCTCGGATCCACTTGCAATCATTGCAGCAAACCACCTGTACCTGAGTTTCATGAGGTTATGCATGTAAAGAGAAATCACAATGAAATTCCTAATCATCTGCTTATACGGTGAGATGATATGAACCTGAACTACCACATGCAAGGTAAGTAGGAGGGAAAAACATCTGAAAGCCACACAGTCAAACAGCCGGAAGCTGCAGGTCATTAGGAGATGACAACATTGATCAAAGATAGAGGCACCATTTGAAGGTAAAGACTCAAGACCCACAGGGCTAAGTATCCACAAGCATCAGAGAGGAACAACAGCCCCAAACTGCCGATAAACTCTAAGCATCCTCGGGGCTGTAAGGTACAAGTCACATGGAGGTTTTAGCAGATTTCATGTCCATGGGAATGCAAAATGCCATCAGCACTGACATCAGTGAGCTCAGACTGATGAGAGTTTTGTGTTAGAACAGAAATGAGCTCCATCTATGTTTGAGCACATTTTCCTTTAAAACCCCTCTCTTCGGAATTAGGTATTGTATTTCTCACTACTTGTCCTAAGGACCTAGATAAGGTAATTGAAATCAATAGCTGAGAAATGATACCAACCAGTTACATTCTGCAGATGACTGTAGCACGAAAGCAAGGTTGGGGGGGGAGGGGAAGAGGTCTATCACAGGAAATGCTCCATTTGTGACCATGTGAGAAAAAAAACCTCCAGATATAAGAGGTGCACAAAGGGACAAATGCAGCCATTTTCAAGGTAAGGAATTAACCAGAGTAACCAACTCATCATTCCAGATAAGTGTAAATGTAAGAAAAAAAACTGAATCAAATACTAGTTATTCAGTTTACCAAAAGATTTGCAACAGGATTGTATAAAATGATAATATCCCCAGCTTTAAGAATTTTCATTTTTGCAAGTGCAGATATTATATACAGGGCTTTCATTCTATTCTGAGATGACACAGTAGGACACTCAGTTTCCTCCGAGATGAGATTATTGCCAGTAATTGCCTGCTTTGCCTGAAGGCTTTTCTGTGGCTTCCAGACCCAGTTTGTCTGTCATGAAGCAGGTCAGACATGTTTCAGAACCTGGGTGTTGCAGGGAACTCTTTCAACAGTCAAATCACCGCAGAAGTTGGTGCCTAACTATCCCAGTGTCTCTTGGTTTACATTGCCTCCTAGAGATCTGCAGCAAGACTCTACTCCAGTAAACCACAGTGGGGAAATGTTTGGTAATGACACTCTATGATCCTCCTTGCCTTCATGTCCCTCCTCACCCCACTCCCCCCAGGCTGGCCTCAGATCACCTCTCCAATCAACTTTCCTCTAGTTCTCTCACAGTATTCTGGGGGTAAGTGGGACAGAGTCACATCTTTATCCTTCGGAGGAGTGTCTGTCAACTCCTGCCATCCATTTATGTAATTTCTACCCTCCTATCTATTTGCCACAAAGACATCAGTCAAAACATCTCTTTATTCTTATTTTTGGGTCTCTTATAGGCTTAACTAGCTTGAAATATCATCCTGCCCTCTATCTCCTTTTAAACTATGTTAATATTTTTTAATAGTTAATCTTATCTTGTTAGTATGTTTCAAAGTTAAGAGAGTAAAAATTCCCTGGGTCTTGAATGCTAGCCTTAAGAATGCGTATTATTGAATAGTATTTAAATACATACTAACTTAAATTGACATAAACTCCTGCTGCACATAACACATATACAAACAAATTATGGAAACAGAGCAAATTACAAGCTAACTACCAAACCTACAGATCAATGAAAGTTAAATTAACATTGATTCTATGCAATTTTTGCTTCTGCTAACTACTCTTATTAATATGTGAATCTGGCAGAAGTCCGTAGCAAGCCACACCTTAAGGTGATGAGACTTCCTTACCCCTTTGCTCAATGTGGGTTTTCCAGCACACCATACAGGGCCACATCACTGAATGTAGTAGACAAGGAAAAGTTGACAACAGTAAAAGATTTTAGAGATCCTTTTAAAAAGGACACGACTAAAGGTTAATTCAGAATCAACACATAATGAATCCACGGGGTTTCTGGAAGCTGTCACTCATGCTGCATGGCATGACTTCATTATAGCACTGAACCTGAGCTCCCGACAGGCACTGTTTGCACAGGCATGTCATCACACCACCCAACAGCACAGGACTGACACACACACCTAAGCTCAGGCTTGCATTGCTCCTACTACACTTAGGAAATCTCATGTGGAAACATGATGATTAAATGCAGAAAACAAAGACACAATATTTTCTGATTTTCATCCTGCAGTTTGAAAGAAACTAGTATATCTTTGCACTGTATTACGCTAGAGTGTTTGATTTTTAAAACTGCTGTTTGAGAGATTGGGGTTGTCAGCTCACTTGTCTAGCAAGCAGGAGGCCCAGGGTTTTATCTCGAGCAACAGGGGAAAAACCTCACAACCATAAGAGAGGGGGAGAGGGAACAAGAGCTGCTCTTTGAGTTGTTGCCTCAAGTTTATTAAAAAAAAACCCTCAGTGAGATTTGGCTTGAAGTTAAGACATAAATTCCAACAATTTTTGAAATGTCTCTAGACATCCTTCTGTCATCTTGTACTACAAATGGATTCAAAATGGTGTCAGCACTGATATTAAAATCAAAATTTTAAATCAAAGGTGTTCTACATCCTTTGTATAAAATAGTCAGCCAAGACTTTTTATGAAAAAATAAACAAGTGCATGCCTCTCATTGTATAAAATTTATTTTGCTTTCATCTTTAATAAGTGGTGAAAGTATACATAGGGCAAGCAAATGTCTTTGCAATTTATTATCACTAAATGTTTACATACCTGTTCTTATTCTTATATATCAGGGATCATGTAAAACTCTCTCTGGGAGAAGAAGTCATGATGTGAAAGCTAAGGTCCTGGCACTCTCTGAGTGGAACTATTCACACAAGAAACATGCTTTGTCTTCGCTGAGCTCATGAGTGCTTCTCAGCACAAAGGAGCTTACGGTACAAAAAGACAAAAACAAAACAAACAAAATACCAACAAATAAGCTCGGGGGGGCTGTCAAACTATTTAAACAATATTTATATTAGTTTTTTTTTCTTTCTCTTTCTTTCTTTTTTTGGTTTTTCGAGACAGGTCGAGACAGGGTTTTTCTGTAACTTTGGAGCCGTCCTGGAACTAGCTCTTGTAGACCAGACTGGCCTTGAATTCACAGAGATCCACGTGCCTCTGCCTCCCAAATTCTGGGATTAAAGGCATATGCCACCACCGCCCAGCTTATGTTACTTTTTAATGCTGCCAAAAGAATAGAAATTTTAAGGGACGATGTTAAATATTGCTCTATATCAGAGGACTAGCAGTTGTTAAATATAGCCATTGCTTATTTGTTCTTTTCTGTTTGTTTAGAGTTTTTTTTTAAAACCAATTTTCCCTGGCTACTCATCACACACCTATGATAAATTCTAATATCTCTGCATGGAATGTAGCACATCCCATGAGGACCCCAGTCTTTAAGAGACATCAGAGCTATGCCAGCCACACAGATTGGTCTCTCTGCCTGCTCTCCCTTCTGTCTTCAGTACTTTTCTCATACTGATGCAGAGATCTATAAACTATATAATTTGCATAAGCTGCTTAATCTCTCTGAACTTCTGCTTAGTAAAGTGACCATACAGAAACTCTCTTAAGAGGGCTTGCAAGTATCAATTCAGACAAAATCCACACAACATGCTCACTATGTGCATGGAGTTCTCCACAAACGGCAGCCACTGTCATTGCTTGTAGCTCCTTAATCCCTTCAGTGACATGAATCATTTCCGTATCACGGTAGACACTCAGCGTTGCTTACAGTTTGGCTCACTAGCTTGAGTCATATAGCTATTTTATAACCAGGCTTCAGGCATAGCTCTCACAGAGAGGCTAGTTTTCTAAGCCGGGTATAGTGCATTGCATGAGTCAGCATGCAATAAATTGCTTTAACTGAATTTCAAATCAACGTGATTCCAAGCACAATATGAGGAAGAATTTAGCAGAGGCTCACAAAACAAGAAAATCTATTGGTAGACCCATTACATGGCATGAACCAAGGAAATGTGTGTGTGTTCATGTGTGTGTGTGTTAATGCACACACACACACACACACACACATGACAAACTATTATAATATACTGGGGTATCTACTCCTCTTAAATCAACTCTCTTTGATTTGGATGAAAAAATAATTTTTTAAAAGTTCTGTAGGTCTGTTAACATGCACTGGTGATGTGCTTCTTTTCTAAAGAACTCAGGTGAAGAGAAAAAGAAACATGGAAGAAAGATGACTCAGTAGCCCCAGAAGACCGAGAAAGTCTGTCTGCTTCCTGGATCTTCTTCGAGCAGAATCTCAACTTTCTTCCTGTAATGTACAAAAGGCTCTGTAAGGGAGGCATTCATTCATAGATTCCTCCATGATTCTCAAACTGTATGAGATTTAAGGTGAACACAAATCAAACAACAATCAATAGATTAAAGCTCTCTGTTACCCTAAAATTCAGAGAAGAGATATATTCAAAGATGAGCACTGAATTAAGAACAGTAATATTAGAAAATACATATTTACTGAAGAGCAATATTTTCACTTACAAGACTAATCAGCACAAAAATGCTTGATGAGATATAATCATAAGTGTAAACCATGGGATATATTCTGAAATTAACTTTGTATTTGTCTCTCATAGCTATTTAAAGCAAATTTTTCTCAATTTACTAGTTAATGAAAATTCCATTCCAATAAGTTCAATGTCTCTGGACATGGCTAAGTGTTGTGGAGTATTAGTTTAAGGTGGGTTACATTCGTCTATGCTGTGGAACATTTGCTTAATGACACAAAGATGTGCTGAATTTATTTAACTCTGTGAAGCTGTGCTACTTTGCTGTCTAAAACATCTGATTGGTTTAATAAAGAGCTGAACAGCCAATAGCTTGGCAGGAGAAAGGACAGGCAGGGCTGGCAGGCAGACAGAATAAATAGAAAGAGAAGGAGAGAAGGACATCAGGGGTCAGCCACCCAGCTGTACAACCAGTAATGGAGTAAAAAGGAAAGAAAGGTATATAGAATAGAGAAAGGTAAATGCCCAGAGGCAAAAGGTAGATGGGACAATTTAAGAAATCTCTCTAAAAACAAGCAACACTACTGCCACACATTCATAAGAAAGAATGAGTCTATGTGTATTTATTTGGGAGCTGTGTGGCAGGCCCCCAATGGGTAAGAAAGAGTTTAAAACAACAACAACAAAAATAAAACCAGTTAAGTAATAAAAGATAATGTTGCAGAGGAGATTCCCAATTTACAACATAAGAGCTCTGGTTGGAAATATGAAGTAACCGTGTGATCATCACTCAAAGGTTAGACTGTCCTGTTTCTCCTGCTGTGGGTCTGTAGCGAGTAACATGTCTGTGGTGTAACAGTAAGGAGAAAGGTAGGGTCCCAAGATTCTCACATGAACTCATGCTCTGTTTACCTCCCTTGACATAGGTGACTCTCTCTCTTTTTCTCTCTCTCTCTCTTCTCCTCCTCCTCCTCCTTTCTCTCCGTCCCTCCCTCCCCATTTCTCACTTCCTCCCTCCCTCTCTCTTCCTTTCCACTCACTCTCCCCTCACCCCCTTATTCTCTCCTCTACCTTCTCTCCATATTTGCATGAGTTGTCACATGCTTCTCCTCTAGGCTCTTGTGACTACAGCTCCGGTAACTGGCATGACTCATCTGAACCCACAGCAGCTTACTTCATCAGCCACACCCTCCTGCCAGTTTCCTGATGATCCATCCTTCAAAATAAACTTCCCCTCCTCGCAGTCTGCTGTACAGAGAAGTCAAGTGGCTTAGGACACTGACCCTGTAGTCAGTCCCAAGAGTTAAACCTGCTTAATTCTTTCTAGATAATTCACTGACTTCCCAGACACAGCCTTCCATTTAGCTTCCACAGACAATTCTTGATGGCTCTACATTCAGACAACTAGGAAGGCCTCAGACCCCAGCTAAGGGTGATCCTCTAAGTGCAAGAAAAACAAAAATCTTGGAATGGTTTCCTTTGAAGCTCTCCACAAAGACTGTGTGAGTGTGCGAGCATATGAACAAACACAGACACACACATCCACACTTCTTCATCTTCCCAAAGTCTTCTCTCTCAGAAACTGGCTTCTTTAATTTCCTTGATGGAGGATGCAACCCATTAGTGAAATGTTTCCTTTGAAAATATAAACCCTGATACCTCACAATTCATTTCAGTATCTGATATTGACTCTATTTTGGTGACTCAGATAAAACTAAACTCTATGTGTTATAAGAACATGATTTATTGCTCTCATTTTGCCTGAACAAGTATCTCTTTTTCTTTTTTCTTTCTTTTTTTTCTGGTTTTTTGAGACAGGGTTCCTCTGTAGCTTTGAAGCCTATCCTGGAACTAGCTCTTATAGACCAGGCTGGCCTCAAACTCACACAGATCCCCACCTACCTATACCCCCAAAGTGTTGGGATTAAAGGCATGCACCATCACCGCCCGGCCTGAACAAATATCTTTAGCTGGTTGTAGTGTTCTAATACATAGAAATTTTAATTCAGGTTTTGTGCCTCTTTGTGAAACATATTTAATCACAAATTCTACATAACTAGGTGTATGGTGGAATTTCTTCCAATTGGTAAGAATTACAAAAGGCGCCATAGTTGAATACCCAGAGAACATCATTACATAAACAAAGTAAAGAATTTACCACATTTGTTGTCCCTAAGCTCTCTCACCCTGTCATGGTGCCATGACAGAGAACTAGGGGACAATGAATAGTTATGCTTAAGATTTGGGGGTGTATGGGGGTACATACAGGTAAGACAGCAGAGTGAAAGCTGCCTTTAGGTGAGCCAGTGAAGGGGAGAATCAGAAGATTAAAAGTAGACTTTATCTCCCAGAGAGATAGAAGAAAAGGTTAGGGTACTTCAGAAAGCCATGACAGAAGTGAGCGGGTCCTGTAAACAACTGGGAAAAAGCAAGAAACAATGAGAAACTGAAATCTCTATCAGAGTACCTGCTGGAGAAAGGGGAAGCAGACACGACTTCAAAAGATAAATCAGAGGAAAGTCAGATAATTTTACACTCAGGACAAGCCCACCATCCTCACAAGCATCAAATCTAACTGCCCATTCTAATGAAGTGGGTTATTCTTCCTGCAGATGGGTCAGTAGTGAGGAGACATCCCATTTTGTCACACCATGTGACTGGGAGGACAGCATCTGAACACTGTCTTGAGAATGAATCTTTTATCAAAAATCTTAGATTCCCCAGAAATCAAATTGGATCTGAACTGGAAGCTTCTTCCCTGGAGGCTAATGTTTACAGTACCAAAAGTTTTGTTCAGGCTGCAGGGAAGAAAACTCATCAGTGGTCTCAAGAGCTTTCAACCATGTTTGCTACAATGTCAACTTGTCCATCAAGATATGTTCGCCTGGACAATAGTGCCACAACTATATTGGACTAACCAGCTGCTTTACAATTGGATTACAAACTCTCTCCATGGTTGGGGATACACATTTGGTACTATATACCTTATCCAAAACATATGACTGTGGAGGTTGTGAACTAAAGAGAAGAAATATGTGGCTTTTGTTTCACTAAATATTCACGTATGTTTTCAAATGTCATTTTAAATATTTCTTTATATACATGGTGTGACTCTCAATCTGGGCAAAGAAAAAAAAGCTCCTTTTTGCAGAGGATGACATTTGATGTAGAAACTCATACCTGGTTAAAGTGATGGGAATATGTGGATGGTGTGTGCTCAGCGCTGAATAGGACAATTACACCATCCTTTGCTTCAAAACCCAGGAAACATCATGAAAGAGGTGACCAAAATAATGTAGGGCCTTGTAGCATGAATAATAAAAACCCAGAGACAGATATTAAGATTCAACCTGAATATCAGAAAAGCAGAGCAGCCAAGACTCTAGAGAGCTCTAACCTCTGTGAAATTTTCAGACTGAAAGAGAGTGAGTGTCTGTCTCATCCCACTTTATAATCCTCTCCAGTGCTGGGATTAAAGGCGTGCACCACCACCACCCAGCCTCTATGGCTAAATAGTGTGGCTGCTGGGATTAAAGGTGTGTGCCATCACTGCCTGGCCTGTATGGCTGAGCAGTGCAGCTATTTTGTGTTCTGGTCTTCAGGAAAGCTTTATTTATTAAAATACAAATGAAATATCACTACAGGACCTGGTGGTTAGGAAGAAGTTTTCTAAACTGCTGCCATCTAGGGATGACAGAGCCATTACAATAGATATTTGCACAAACTGAACCATTCAGTGTTCACAAAATTCGGCCATTCAGCCTTCCATAATGTACAGAAGAGGTATCCATGAGACCTCATCCTTTCCTGGTTGATACTGACTGTTAATGGATGCTGTGGGAGGTCATAGCTTTCAACAACGTAGATGTTGGAGACATAGCTAAAGAAGGAGGGGTTCAGATGAAAAGAGGACAATAGAAGTTGAGAGAAGGTGACTATAATCATAATACTTACATATGTGTGAAACTGTCAAAAACTGCTCTGAGCTTATATCTCACCTACGTCAGAATGGCTATCAACAAGACACATATGTCAACAAATCCTGGTGAAGATGTGGGCTAAGGAAAACCTTTATTCACAGTTGGCTCAAGGGTAAACTTGTGCAGCCGTGTGAAAATCAGTGTGGAGGTTCCTCCAAAAAAATAACTGAGACTAGAAGTGACATATGACCCAGCAACACCACTCCTGGGATATGGCACAAACACTTATATCGACATGCCACAGAGATCTGCAAACCCATGTTGATTCTGCAGGAATTCTGTTCATAATCACCAGGAAGTGGAAGCAGCCTCATTGTCTATACATGGATGAATAGATTTAAAAAATATGTTATGTAAACAGAGAGCAATTTTATTAAGCTGTAAAAAAAAATCACATTTTCAGGAAAATGGATGCAACTGAAATCCATCAGGCTAACCAAAATAAGAGAAATCAGAAAGATAAATACCTCTTAAATTTTAAATGACATATATATATAATGTATTTATATGTGTATAGAAGTCACAGAAATAAAAATAGATCATGAAATAAGTGGGAAGGAAGGCACTTGGAAACATGTTTTAAGAAGGCAGAAAGGGTATTAACTAAGGGGACAGAAAGGAGGAAGGGGATGGAGAATGAATAAGAACAAAGTATAATGACGTGTGTGTGTGTGTGTGTGTGTGTGTGTGTGTGTGTGTGTGTGTGTGTGTGTGCGTGCATATATGTCAACCAGAAATTTAACACATTAAATAAATATTATTTTTTTAACTTGGGGAAGTAATGTTGAAATCAAATCAGCAAATGAACTGAGGCCATCTAAAGTCGGAATAGGGGCCAAACACTTCCCTTCAAATTCCCCATGGCCAAAAGATACCATGCTCAACTTACTTAGCCATCAGGGAAATGCAAATCAAAACAACTTTGAGATACCATCTTACACCTGTCAGAATGGCTAAAATCAAAAACACCAATGATAGTCTATGCTGGAGAGGATGTGGTGTAACGGAAACACTCATCCATTGCTGGTGGGAATGCAAACTTGTGCAACCACTTTGGAAATCAGTGTGGTGGTTTCTCAGGAAATTGGGAATTAACCTACCTCAGGATCCAGCAATACCACTCTTGGGAATATACCCAAGAGATGCCCAATCATACTACAAAAGCATTTGTGCAGCTATGTTCATAGCAGCATTATTTGTAATAGCCAGAACCTGGAAACAACCGAGGTGCCCCTCAATGGAAGATTGGATCAAGAAAATGTGGAATATATACACATTAGAGTACTACGCAGCAGTAAAAAACAATGACATCTTGAATTTTGCATGCAAATGGATGGAAATAGAAAACGCTATCCTGAGTGAGGTAACCCAAACCCAAAAAGACGATTATGGTATGTATTCACTCATTAGTGGACCCTAGCCATAAAACAAAGGACACTAAGCTTATAGCTCACAAGC
>PVIU01022074.1:0-30176 GCA_004026605.1 Ondatra zibethicus | reverse complement strand
TGATGTCCTCTGGCAGATCCTGCTTTGGTAAAGTTACTGACTGTTCAGTCTTTAGTTTCTTGCCTTACCCTTTGTCTTCGGACCTTTGTGAGCCTAGTGACCGGATCCTTATCTTGGACTCTGCTCCAAAACCTGCTTGTAGAGCCTGCGATCACTAGAGAGTAACTCACCTGTGGTGTTCTTCTTGGGGAGTACAACCTGTTCTAACTGGAACAGAGCCCAAGAAGGATGGTGGCCTCCTTAGGCAAGGAGGGCTTTGCTTAGTTTCTCTAAGTGACCCCAAGCTCTCCAAGTTCAGGCTCATCTTGACTTTCTGTTATTCCCTAAGGGAGGCTTTTCTGCAGAGAGCTCTTGTGACAGAGTGGGAGGGGTGGGCCTCTGGCTGTGAAAGTTCCTGTCCCAGCTGATAAGAATGTCTGTCAGCTCCAAAGAGGGGGCTGCCCTCTGGCTTGCCCTTGCTTTCTTCTCCCCTTACCTCCTGGACCACTCCTTCCCAGTCTCCTCTCCTCTCCTCCTTTGTCTTCTCCAACAATGGGTTTCTTTCAGGCCCTGTCCCTTCCCACTGCCATTCACCTCTCTCTGAGCTTGTCCATTCTCATGGCTTCATTAACACCTCCTTACAGATGACCTCTACAGCCATGAAATGACCCTTTCCTGGGCCCCAGACAACAGTTTCAATTGCTGACAGGACATCTCCCCTCCTGTATCCTGCAGGCCCCTCCACCTTAGAGGGCTCTGTCCCCTTCACACTCTACAAGGTGGCTTGCTATTCTGGGTGTCCCTGTAGGGCTTCTGTTTCCCGGAGTTTCCAGCTAGAAACTTCGACTCTATCAAATGTTTGCCGTTTGGGGAGGCATGGTTGGGCTCAGGGCAAGAAGGGTCAAGAAAGCCATCAAGAGAATGTAAAGAACTCGCTCCGAAGAAGGGAGAGAGACATCAGCATCTCAAGGCAAGCAGGAGAGTGATGTGTGGGCTTCCTTCCCATTCCTATTGCCACTATGGAGTTCCATGCACTGCTCGTCATAGCTAGATCACCACTGGGGTCTCCTCTGTTTCTTTGGTTTTGAGTCTCTGCCCATCACTATCTTACTCCCCCACCCCCACATACAATTTCTGTTCCCACCAGGTTACACCAGCTCTTAAGAAAAAAAAGTTCATCTGGTGCTCTATCCTGCCCGATTGGCATTATCGCAACACCATGGGTAGGGCTTGTGCCAGACTCACAAACTCTGCTGCTAATTGCTGCATGACCTTAGGCAAGCGGCTTAACCCTCGTGCCTCATCTGCAAAGGGAGGCTGCTGTTGTGAGGACAGAATGAATTGATAAAGGCATAAATTCTAACAAGCATCTGATAAGTGGTAGCTATCATTTCTGGGGTTCTGTGTTCCTCTGAGGCTGGCTCACAGGCCTTGGGGAGTTCCTTCCATTTGGTGCTGAACCCTTACCAAGAACACTGGTTTCTCAGGTTATGCAACCTAGCCTAGCTGTCACCTTAGTTCCCTTATCCTGCACTGAATGTCTCTCTAGTGCCCCAGCCCCTGGCCACCCCTCTCTCATTAGATCTTGGATCACAGACAGAATAGAGGATGTTAAATGCTTTCATAGCTCTTTCCTCCCTGAATATACAGTCCTTCTTTCAAGGGCAGGCAAAATTGGCAGCATCCGACAAGACAGGACTGTCTCCTCGAGAACACCTTGTGCATGTGCTCTGTTCCCTCTCTGGCCAAGAGCAAGCAGCCTTTTTCTGCAAAGAACCAGCTGGCAGACATTTGAGGTGGCATAGGCCACATGCTCATCGTTCATCTCTGTAGAAGCAGTTCCCTGTGGAGTTTCTGAAGAACTTTCCAGAATCTCCCGATGGGTCACATCGAGCTTACGACTGCAGTTTGCAGTAGACAAACCCCACTGCCCAGTGGTGGGTGTTCCTGACTTTTCCTCCCATGATCAGTCCAAGCCTCTGTTGCTGGGACTTGGGATCACCTCAGCAAAGGTTCGAGTGGCCCTGGGTACTCAGGTGAATGAGCCCCGGGGTCTGACAGCTTTGTTCCTGAGATCAGCCAGAGCGAGGGAGGATGAGACCCAGGGGGCTTGAGCCGGTCAAGAAAAAGAAAAGCAGATTTTCTCCCTCATCCCCTTCTTCCTCCCTAACCCACAGCACGTTCACATGACCCTCAGCCCTAGTCCCAGAGGTAAATAAATACACGTTTTATAACCACCTTGGACAGATTTTTGTTATTAAGGAAGGAAATTAAAAGTCTCTTAAGTGAAGATAATGTGGAGCTTGCTAGACAAATTGACAATAGCCAGGAAATTTGAAACACAGGGCTGCACCCTCCTCTGCTGGAGTGCCTGCTGCGAGCTGTCCATCACCTAGCTACAGGGCGTGGCAGGCAGCCTGGAAAGCCCTGTCAGCAGATTGGGGGTGTCTCTGGGAATCGCATCAGTAGGTTGCGTTGTACCAGCAAGTATTAATTTGGCGATTGTGAGGCTCCCACCTGCACGTAACCTGTGTCCTTCTGTTTGTGTCACGAGGGCAGCAGGTGGGAAAAGGTAGTAAGTATCCCACCCATGGCCCCGGGTGACCCTCTCTTAGTGGGATCTGCCTTTCAAGGCGAGAGAGACAGGTCTGTCGTCTGGGGACCGTCCTGTTTGCCGGCCTCTCTAACCCTCTTGGCTGTCACCGGGGAGTAATCTTGATGTAAATGGGTGGGTGCTGGAGAGAAGGTGAACTGCTTGCCCTCCCCTAGCACTTGAGCTCAATGAAAGGTGACTTTGTTTATTTATTGAGCTGTTATAGCTTAGCACTGAGAGGAGCTCCTGCCAAGAACGAAACCACCATTTTATTTTTGGATTATATCTTTAAGCACAAATTGCTTTGTTACTGGTCAATATTTGTGGGGAACAAAATCCAGCAAAAGCCACATTCGTTTGATATTACATACATTTTTCCTGTATCTCACTGGGTATGCCGAAAGTAAATCCCTTCTACGATATTTCCCACATCTGGTCTTAATATTACAAAGTCTTTGTCTCATGTACTTTTTTGATAGACAACATCTTTGTGGAGCATTTTGTTATTAGACTCTATGAAATGTTGATATTAATCTGAGCTGCCCTGATCTTCATGGAACACGAGGCTAGTTGGAAACTATCCTTGGAAGCATCTTTGGGGGAGGAGTATTTGGGGATCAAGAGATGTATTTTGACATCCTTCCAAGAGCATTTGACTGTGTTTCGTGGGAACGCTGCATGCATTTAACCCAGAGGACCTCCAGGCAAGGTTGCTGCTTGATTCAACTTCTCCCCAACCAATGTCCGCTGCCCTCCATGTCAGGAACCTCGGAAGGGAAAAGGACAGATGTCAGGTTTACCTCCTCCACTCTGGGACTAAAGAAATTGAAGCTCTGTGGGTAGAGTGCCTAGCTTTTTCCAAGGGACCGTCAATCCTTTCTGGATCTGAGTAGATTTACAAGCTGAAGCTCAAGGCTGGGAGATAGATGGCTTGCCACAGGGCATGAGAACCTAATTTGGATGGCTAGTACCCACATAAACTTGGGTGGCGGTATGTGCCAGTAATACCAGTACCAGGAGGCAGAGACAGGAGGATCACCAGGGCCTTTTAGCCTAGGCAGCCAAACTGATGAGCTCCGGGTTCAGTGGAACTGTCTCAAAACATGAAGAGTCACTAAGGAAAAGCACTCAACACTAACTTCTGCCTCCACACAGATGTACACGCACACATACATACACGTGCACCCACGCACTTGTGCATGCATGCATGTATGCACACACAGACATCTGAATTTTCTTAGAATGCCTCCCCATTTTTTTTTTTTTTGGAGACAAGGTTTTAGCTCTGGCTATCCTGGAACTCGTTCTGTAGATCTATTTGTTTTGTAGAGATCTGCCTGCCTCTGCCTCCTGAGTGCTGGGATTAAAGGTGTGCGCCACCACACCTGGCTTTAGAATGCCCTCCGAGGGGATGCTGTTCCATAGATTTGACCAGACATAATTACAAAGGGCCTTAATTGAGTTCCAGGCCAATGAAAGGTTCTATCTCCAAGTTGCACTCTGATCTACACATGTGTGTGCACATGTACACATGCATATTTATGAACGCATGCATATGTACACATTGTAATATAGATATACTGAACAATTTGAGAGGAAACAAACCCAGCACATTGAGGATCTCAGAGGTGAGTCCTGTCAAGTTGTCCTCTGCAGACTGGGTCCCCAGTTCAGCCTTCCTCCATGGAACCTGCTTCATCCCGAGAGAGTGCTGCTTACTGTTTAAATTAAACCTTGTCAAATTCTCATTGGAACTGAACTCAAATTAGGATGTACTCTTCTTAAAGAAGAAAATTTCATGAAAGAAGAAAATTAAATTGAAATGTATGTAGGTGAAAGGTGTCCGCCAGTCTCGCAAAAGATTAGAAGCTTCATGAGGAGGTTCCCATGGCATTTCCAGACGTGGGGTGATGGCACCTCCAAAGAGGAAAAGCTCTTTTAACCCCCCAAATGAGCAACCATCTGGCAGCGACTTCCAAGGCTGTAACTTTACAGGGATCTCGCAGGGATGCAGAGTGCTGGCCCGACTTGTTTCAGTTTTGCATATAGACAGGAGGCGCTCTGAGATGTGTGGTCTAGATAGAGGAGTGATGTGCAGAACAGGCTGTGTGGTAGGCTCTGTGGTTAAACGCAGAAAAGAAGCACTGCAGGATAGCATAGGAAATATCCCCAAGGATAAAACTGGTGGGGCTGTATCAGGGCTGATGAGCCAGGTGGCCCAGGCCCAGAGTAGAAGGACATGCTTTCTGCTCTAAAGTCTCTTTTCTCTTTTGAAATGTATACCATGTACCTTCATCATCAGTTCAAGAAATTAGTTAAAGCCAACCTCACACCAAGTCGTCTGTTTTTCTGTGTAGCCTTTTGGAACACAGTTAAATTTCTCTCTCTCTCTCTCTCTCTCTCTCTCTCTCTCTCTCTCTCTCTGTCTTTCTCTTTCTCTGTGGATGTCTCAGTCTCTGTCTGTGTCATTCCCCCCCCATCTTTCAGACAGGGACTCATGTAGTCAGGGCTAGCCTCCAACTCCGTTTATAGCTGAGGATGACCTCTAACTCCCTATTTCTCTGCTGCCACCTTCCGAGTGCTGGGATTGCAGCTGGGCACCAACACTCCAGGTTTATACCATGCTGGGGAAGCAACCCAGGCCTTTGTGACTTCTAGGCAAGAGCTCTGTCAAAGGAGCTACATCCCCAGCCCAGGAACTCAACTTTCTAAAATAAGGCATGACTTAAAGAAACATGTGTTCTCTCTTCTAGATCTCTTCTGCTCAGTCACCATCAGTCATAACAGATGCATCTTATATTTTGATTTAAAAAAAAAAACAAGTAAAATCTCTCATAAGTCTATTCCAACTTCCCTTTTATTTAAGTAGTCTGGACTCAGAAAGGGGCCCAGAGCATGCTAGACCTTGAAAACGTTTTGAATTTGGGCTGGTGGCTTCTACAAACATGCTCAAAGCATGGAAAGGAGTCAGGCGTCATCATTTGGGATCTACCTGCAGAGAGGCAAGCTTGCTTCTAGATGATTGTGTTCAGACTGGAGACCATGGTTGAAACATATGTCTAAAAGATAAAATAAATGAACGTGATTTTTTAAAACTGTCACGGGGAGAAGAGAATGAAGGTGAAGGAAAACTGCCCTCTATAATCCTTCAATATTCCACATCTAATTGCTGACTGACTCAGGTCTTCCCAAAGGTTAGCATGTACAGGCTACTTTTTTAGTGGCATATTTTTGTCATTAAATAAATAATAACTTGGAGGAAATGATTTCACCTCAGAGTTTAAATTCCTCGGCGACTGTCTCATTTTCTTCTGTAGATCCCTGGGGAACTCCTGCGAAGTGGAGCCAGTGCATTTCCTAGATTCGTCAGAGGGGGGCGGACTTGGTTTGCATCTACTGGCGTTGCTTCCTTGGGAACAGTAACTAAGGAGAGGGCCAGGAAGCGGGAGCCTGGCTGTTCATGTCTCATTCATGTCCAGCCACTATAGCTTCAGAAGAGCCAGAGAAAACTTGCGACTTGTAGTTTTCTCACCTGTATCATGGGGTTTCCGATAGTGACTGGGACAGGCTTCTGTGGTATGTCTTACCTGCCTGGAATCAGCTCCCAGAAAAACTTTTGCTACCTTTGTGGAACACTCTGTGCTTGGGGATCACCGTTCCATGCTGGCTGCAGCCTTTAGTTTGATCCAAGCTGCCTGGGTGGGTCTTCTGGCCTCAGCTTCAACTCTCACAAAAATGGGAACGCTCAACAAAGCATCCGTCCTGTGCCCCCAGAAGGTCTTCCTTATCTGTCAGCTTTCTCAGAGGGCCTAGAACTTTCTTTATTATTAGGAAAGCCTGCGCAACTTCACAATCTCTCAGTAGCCCAGCAAACATGCCTGGGCCATGGGGAGAACAGGGAAGTTTAAAAACAACTTTCCTATTTTAAAAAAGGCGAATTACAATGTACAATTCTTTGGAAATCTCAGAGTTAAAATAGTGAGCTCTCCCACCCCCTACTACCTGCAGATTCTTGAGAGAGTTGCTAAGGTGTATCTGTCTGCATTTAAAGACTGACCTTTTATTGTCTGTAAATGAAAACATCATCCCCAAGACTCTGGGGATTAAAACAGCTTTTTTAGAATTTTCTGCAAGTTTATCGCTCATTTACCCTTCAGGCAAGAGTGAAATAATAGAAGATGTCCAATATTTTGCTTCTTCCTGTAAAAGTAAATCAAAACCGTGGGAATGCTTCCTCCTAATTTAATATACTGCTGTCTCCTTAAATCTATCTCCGATTTTGTTCAATTAACCCTCTGATTGCTGCCACAGACAACCACAACGAGGTCAAAGAATAAGGCAGAGTTTTCTTGGTAGGGTGATGTGAGCCTGGGGCCTGGAGCCCAGTAATTTTCTAACGTGGCCATCTACCCAGGGCTTTTACTATCTCAGGTGACTCTCTTTCTCATCCTTGCCCTTCCTGCTTGTCCACTCTCAGGGTGCATGCAAGCTAGCATAACTTTGCTTAGATGTGGGGGTATCTCTACTTACATACTCTTTTCTCCTCAATAGCACATAATTTTGTTATAAAACCTTATTTTCAAGCCAGGTTGGTTCTTGGGTTTTGTATTTACCATGTTTTTTTTTTTTTTCGCCCTTCAACTTGTCCCTGTCACAGACAAAGAAGGCAGAAAACCAAGGGGCAGAGAGGGAAAAGGAACAGCTCTGGCCCTCAGGAGGGGAGAGGTCTGAGGCTGGGAGTGCCTAAACAGAGGCTGGCTTGTCTCCCTCATCGCCATGGGTGTGGTTTAAAAGCCTGTCTGTGCCTTTCAGCCATTTTTCCCTCCCAGTGTCTGCCCAGAACAAGAAGCCACCATCTCGGGGAGCCTGCTTTCCCTTGTCTGCCTCTGACTGTTTCAGGGAAATAGATGGCTTCCAGGATGGGGGGGTGCACAGCCGTTTTGTTGAAAGTGTTTATTCACCAGTGGGTGTCTGTCAGGCCTACACAGAGAAACAGAATTTAAGAGACCATAACTCCAAATTTCCCTGGACTGTCTCAGCTTTAAGTAGTGGAAATCCCATGTCCTGGCACACATTTTCCCCTCTTTGGAGCAAACTAAGATGCATTGGTACTTCCAGATGCTGGGCTTCACTTCCAGATCCTAGATTCAACTCTTGGGAGCTGGATTCAACTTCCAGGTTCTGGGTTCCAATTCCAGATACCAAATCCGGCTTCCAGATGCTGGGTAAGCGAGTGCTGGGATTTTTTTATTATTATTAAATTTCTTGAGATGGTGCTTCTCTGCATAGGCGTTCTGGAACTGCCTCTGTAGAGCAAGCTGGCCTCGAACTCAGAGATTCTGCCTCCTGAGTGCTGGGATTAAAGGCCTGCACCACCATATCCTGCTCAGTGTTGGGATTCTTCACGATTTTTTGGTGTTTCCTGCTTCTAGCCAAGGTTTAGACCCACTGGCCTTGAGGCCAATGACCATGGGCAGAAGTGCTGACTGTAGAAGGGCTCTGTTGGGTGACTTTAGGGACAGGTGGCATGCTTTCTGTTATTGTTATGCACTTCACTCAGGGATGAGGCAGGACTTTCAGCACCTCCATGTCACTTGGCCTTGGTCAGAGCTAGCCTGGGACAAGGGTAACTCTTGACTCCTGCATTAAGCACAATGGACACAGAAAACCTCAGGAATTGAAATGGGTTTTTTGTTTTGTTTTTGTTTTTGTTGTTGTTTTGTTTTTGTTTTTGAGACAGGGTTTCTCTGTGTGGCTTTGGAGCCTGTCTTGGAACTCACTCTGTAGACCAGGTTGGCCTCGAACTTGCAGAGATCTGCCTGCCTCTGCCTCCCAAGTGCTGGGATTAAAGGTGTGCGCCACCACTGCCTGGCTGAAATAGGTATTTTAATAGATTTTTTTAAAAATTAAATTCAGTGCAAAAATTCCATCCTGGTGCTATGAGCCGTACTGACATGCAGATGTGCATGTGTGAGAACCAGACACCTGTGTGGGTTCAGAGAACAATCAGTTCTGCTCATTCTGTCTCTAACTTTGTGCATTAATGTCCATGATGCATGTAAGTCCTATGTGCCTCAATGACTGGGTTCTTCCATGTGCTGAAAGTTGGCTCTCTGATCTTCCCTCAGTCCTAGAGCTGGGAAGGATGCTTCTCCAGGGTCCTGTTTAATAAAGAGGGAATCTTTGAATTTCTCAGAGGCCCCATGGGCTCATTTTAATCCAGCGCTCAAGAGGCAGAGGCAGGTGGCTATTGTGAGTTTGAGGTGAGCCTGGTCTGCATAGCAAGATAGCAAGTTCCAGGCCAGTCAGTGAGACTCTGTCTCCCCACCGCCCCAAAATAGGACTCCAGATAGAACCCAGGAAGTGGCTAAGTGGGTATAAAGGTGCCTTCTGATTGGTTTAATAAAGAGCTGAATGGCCAATAGCTAGACAGGAGAGGACAGGTGGGATTTCCGGGGAGAGAGAGGAAGAGGAGGGATCTAGGCAGGTGTATTATGCCAGCGAGATGCCAGTGAGACTCTGAAGACATCAAACATGCAGTGCAGAGCAGAGGTAGCCAAGCCACGTGGCAGAACATGGATTAATAGAAACAGGTTAATTTGAATTATAAGAGCTAGTTGGGGACAAACCTAAGCTAAAGGCAAAATCTTATCATTAATAATAAGTCTCCATGTTATTTGTGGGCTGGTGGTACTACTACAGCCACCCAAGCTGGCTTTTCCATGTAGCTGCTGCAGCCATCACCAGACACCAAACCGTAGTGCAGGTGGTCTTGGGCTTTGAGTCTCCAGAACTGTGGGGCGCTGACTTATCCCTTGGAACTTTCCCAGTTTGTAGCCCAGTAGCCCAAAAGATGAAGGCACAGGAACAGTAGAAGGACAGGCTCTGAAGCTCTGTTTCTTCTCCGTAAAGCAGGGGTCATGGTACCTGCTGTAGCCCATGGGATCAGTGTGAGAAGCAAACGGGACAGTGTGTGGGACAGCGTCTGACACACAGTAGGTGCTCATCGTGGCAGCCATTACTCATTACGATGGGTTGCTTCAAGCTTTCCTGCTCCATGTAACTCTGAAGTGGCTTGTCAGTGTGAGGAAATCACTGAAGTGCCGAAACTGAGAGGTTTCGTGAAGGGGCCAAGCAGGGCAACTCTTGTCTGCTGTGTGCTCTCTGGAAACTCAACCCCTCAGGGACTTAGTTTCTTTTTCTGAAAGAGTGGAGAATTTAAAGTATACAGGAGCTGGGCAGATGGCTCACTTGGCAATGCACAGGATCCCAAATCTAATCCCCAGAAACCACATGATAAAGCCCGAAAGAGCGGCTTGGACTTGTATGTATATATTCTATCAGTTCTGTTTCTTTAGAGAGCCCAGACTAATACAGTCACACCAGGGAAATTTGTTCCACTGGAACTCCTGTCTTTCATGGGCCTGTCGAACTTTGCTCCCTGCAGCCCTCATCATTTTGTTAGGGCTCTCAGGGCCAGGATAGGGTCTCTTCCATCTCCTCCACCCGTTCTGTTCTCTCTCCTCCCTTTCTCCCAACCCAGCACTTTCCTAGTCCGAAGGATCCGACACGGGCATAATGGTGCCAGTAATCATCTTGTTCCCACAGGTATCCATTAAGTGAAACAGTCTTTTCGCCCTCTCCATTTACTCTGAACTCAACCAAGTAGAGGTCTTTCCTAAAGGGGGATCAGTTTTGTTTGGGCTAAGATGGTTCTGGAAACAGATACACAGCCTGACCCTCCAGGAGGAAATGCCAGCATGCTGCTAATACTATTCAAAATACATACTGCCACACAAATTTTCCAACTCATAATAGTATGTCAGTGTACTGAATTGCTGGGTGGCACATGGGATCACATCTCTCCATGAATTCTTTTTAGAGTATTGCAGTCAGGATGAATTATAACTGAAGATTGGTAGTCATTTTTGGTTGTGTTGCTAAATCAAAGCTAGCCTATGAAGAGGTTTGATTATATATATGACCAAGCCAATTGTTCTCTTTGTATTTTTAATTTTGTGTGACTGTGTGTGTGTGTGACTGTGTGTGTGTGTGATAGAGAGTTGCTCTACTTGTAAGATACCAATGAAAAATAAAAGACAGAGAGTTATATTATAAAAATATAGTTCAAAATTGCTGGGCAGTGGGAGTCACAAGAACAGGAGTCAGCCAGGCCTGAAATCCTAGGCTAGGTATGGAAGCGAATGCTTGTCAGCAGAAAGCAGGACTGAGGTGAGGATACTTCAACCTGCCTATTTAAAAATTTGATACGATTTGTTTACAAAATGTGTGGTGGAAAAAGCTCATGTTTGTAAAGGACCGCGTGCGTGCTCATCTCTCTAAGCGAGGCCTATTAGCTGCTCCGCTGTTGCTGTGATGGAAACACCACAACCATAATGAACTCTATTCTGAGTTGCCTTGGCCATGGCTGTTGGAACGGGGGCTAGCTTAGAGAGTGGGGCTGTGCCTTTAAGTGTGCATCGCGTTCATTCTCAGTCCCCCTCCCTCTGCCTCCTACTTCTCTCTTTTCTCCCTCTTCTCTTCCACCCCCATCCACCCATCTCCAACCTTCTCTGCCTGCCAGTGCCCCATGGTAGAAAGAATGGTCCCATGCCTTGGGTCAGATTTAAGGAAGTATGAGAGACAGCTCGGTACAAAGTTGGAGCCAGGATCTGATGCCCGACAGAAAGAGACGGTTAATGGGATGAGAGATGAAATTTGAAAAATCCCTGTTATTTAGTCAATGTTGTGAAAGAGGCTGACTCTGTACATTTTTGGGTTTTTTTGGGGGGGGCCTGGGGGTAAGCATAGAAGTCAAGCAGAGAAGTTTAAAACTGTAAGAACTGAAATGACAGAATCCTATGAAGGTGATCATAATGATTACCTCCTCTGCATCAGGGCGAGGCCAGGAAGGCGTGCAGGTGGAGGGCGTGCAGGTGGAGGGTGCTGGGAAAGGGAGTCAGGCCATGAATCCTTGTTACCGAGATTTTCCTAAAGGACTTTGGCGTACATCAAAATGACCCATGGAAGTCGTTTTGCTGTGATTCGTGATGCAGGCTACTAGGAGGACCTGTCCTTGGATCTGTGGGTGGGGCAGGAGAGGTCAGGCATAGGGAGGCTTTGGAACTGGCTGTGAGAGTTCAAGTGGTCTGGGTCAAGTGTTTCTGGCTCAAATGGTTAGTGGAATGTACACCCTACTACTTACCGGTCACAGCCAGACCCCAGATTTACAGAGGTCAAAGCCAAGGTAATACACACAGTCCAAGCCACCTTTGGTGATCTCAAAGGCCTTGGGGATGTGGAAGGATCAGCTGTAACAGGCGGCAGAGGACATTAATAACAGACACCTGGAAATCTTGGCTTTCATCCCCATCTAGAAAGAACAGAATGTCTCCATTCCCTCCTTGATGTTCTCTCTCTCTCTCTCTCTCTCTCTCTCTCTCTCTCTCTCCCTCCCTCCCTCCCTCCCTCTCTCTCTCTCTTTGCGTGCAAATGTGAGGCAAAATTTCTGCCCTAGGACATTTAGCACACTTCTGTTAAAGAACATAATGACCATCATAAAAGAGATGAAAATGACTGCTACTACAGGAGCCATCAAAGCGTCACTTTGTTTCATAATTCAGAAGAATTTGTATGTAGTAATCTCTGCGGGACATGAGGCGTGTAAGTGGGTGATCAAGAGAGAAGTGTTGCCAGCACAGCAGAGGAAGGTTAAGCAGTCAGACCTCGTGTGTGTGTGTGTGTGTGTGTGTGTGTGTGTGTGTGTGTGTGTGTCTGTCTGTCTGTCTGTCTGTCTCTAGGTGTGGATGCAAATGGAGGCCAGGAGTCAGCATCGGGTGTCTTCCTCAACTGTGCTCCACTTTTTATTTGTTTGTTTTTGTTTATTTGAGACAGGAGTTCTCACTGAACCTGAAGCTTGAGAATTAATCTAGACTAGCTGGCCGGTGAGCTCCCTGATCCTCCTCGCTCCACATCCACAGGTGGATTACAGGTGTGTATCATGGTGTGGATTTTCTATGTTGGTTCTGGATATCAAATTTGGGACTCCATGCTCATGCAGCAAGCATTTTGTTTGTTTTATTTTTTCAAGACAGGGTTTTTCTATGCAGCTCTGGCTGTCCTGGAACTCACTCTGTAGACTAGGCTGGCCTCGAACTCACAGAGCTCCCCCTGCCTGTGCCTCTCAAGTGCTGGGATTAAAGGTGTGCGCCACCACTGCCTGGTGCAGCAATCATTTCCCTGGCTGAGCTATCTCCCCGTCTTGTCAGATCAATTTCCACCCTGGGAAAGGCTTCTGGTTCATTTTCCACAGGAGCAGGAACAGATGAGTCAAGCATACAGCCTAACACACAGAGATGTGGTCCCTTAGGAAGCAGCCCCGTGGGCAGCACCCTGGAGCCCGGTTCCAGCAAATTCTCACCCTTTTCTCTTGGACAGAAGTGAGGAGAGTCTTGGGAGAAGGACCCAGAGAGGTCTCTGTCCTTGGCATCCTTGAGTCTCCCAATGTGTATTTTGCTTGAACTACCCCAGAAGTGGCTTGTTTCTTATTTTCACTAGTAATAGTGCATATGCCTCTGACAGCTTCAAGCTCTGGATGGCCCATCTTTCGTCCTACTGACTTTGGGCATGGGTACAGGGTCACATAAAAGTACATAGCAAAGGAGAGCCACTGCCTCCCCCCAAACCCCCGTTTCCCTTCCAGACTTCTCTGCCTCTGCAAAGTGCTCCCAGCTTCCTGCTTGGAGTCTTTTCTTACACAAATCCCTCTGGGTCACAATTTCCTCCTTGCCATTGACCAGAGCCCTTTCCAACAGAACCAAATCATCCCGCCTTGACCTTTTGTTTATACAGGGAAACTCAACCCACTCTACCTAACCATCCTTTGGCATTATGGGGTGCTTTTGCTTTAGAGCAAGCCCAGGCATCTGTGGAAAACACACAGCCTCCTTCTCCCCAGTGTTGATGGCCTGAGTGCCAGTTCAGTCACAAGAACAGCGTGAACGGCATTCCTGTTCTCCCACTCCCTTCCAACACTCTCAGGTATTTCTATGACTACAGAGAGAAGCTTGCCCTCCAGTTACAACTGGCCTGTTGTCTGTGGTCAGCAAGTGACTCCCATGTCATCTTCCACATTCCTTACCTGCCTGTGCTAATGGCATTGCCAACCTCTGTGCCTGGGGTAGATTTTGCTCCCACAACCACCCCTCTTTGAAGGTCATCAGCCCGAGTGGAAGGAGAAGAGATCTTCCCCTGCTCTGTGTGACACTGGTCATGTGGCCTCCAAAGAAGCTCTACTTTCACTCAGACTCACGTGTTCTCTGGACCACAGTCCTTCTGGACCATAGTCCTTGAGCTTCTAACCTCACTTATGGCAGAGGCCTTGAGGCAGGTTTTCCTGTTCTTATCGCTTTCCTTTCTCACTAGACTACAGCTGTCCTCTACTCTGCCCTCCCCGTCAAACTCTCTAGGCGGGTTGATTATTCTCCAGACGTAAGTAGGTCTTGGCTCCTCGGTACCCCAAGGCAAAATCTCTGAATGTCTGCTGTGTAACCTAGAAAGTTCTGCCTTGTCATGGACAAGGTTCCCTTCATTTGTTGAGTTCAAATTTGTGAAGCAATGAGTAACTTTTCTTTATTTGCAAACCAAAAATCTAATAAAATGAACATTGTCCTCATTTCTGGAACCCATTAAAAGTCGTTTCAGTTAATTATATTTTTTATTTTAGTAAAACCAAAGCCCAATTTACTGTTTTACCCACACTGCTCAGGGGTATTAAGTCTACTTAACATTGTTGTGTACCCATCCTCAAAACACTTTTCAGTTTTTCAAACTGAGCACTTTGGGTCCAGGACCCTCCAGTTCCCAGTAGCTTCTCTTCTGCTTTCTATCCTATGAACCTGGCTCGTCTGGGTACCTCACTAAAGTGGAATCTTACTGTGTTTGCTCTTTGACAAGTGAATTAGGGGGCAGAACATCCTGTGAACTCACCTGCGCAGCAGTATGAGTTGGTGTGCCGGTTAGTTCTAAGTGTGAACTCCACACAATCTAGAGCCACCCAGGAAGAGGGAATCTCAGTAAGGAATTATCTAGATCAGGTTGGTCTGTGGGCGTATCTGTTGTGGGGAGGGGGTTGACTTGACTGTTAATAGGGTGGGGAGAGGCTTCACCTCGAATGTGGGTGACACCATTTCATGGGTTGGGCTCTTAACTGTAAACATGAAGAAAGGTAGCTGAGCAAAAGCAAGGTGGAGTGTGGGGAGACCGATGATGCCCTGCTCCTATGTCATTGGAACTGTGTCAGTAATCATTAACTGGGACAGGCAGTGCCATAGTTGGATGTTTGGCAGGGTAGAGATTGCTCTCAGCTCTTGGTTATCTTCTCAAGCTAGTATCTGGAGTTTCAAATTTCAAAGGCCCTGAATGTAGCTTCACGTTCAGTCAAGTTAATATTTTTATCTTCATCACTGCTGTGTGTAGTAGATGTGAATATGGATATGTGTATGCCATAGCATATACAGAGGCCGGAGAACAGCTTTCAGAAGTCGGCTCTCTTCTTCCACCCTGGTGAGGCTGTGTCCCTCGTGTTGTTTCTGCTGCGCTGTGTGCTCCAGGTTAGCTGCCAGTTCTCTGATTTCTAGGTAGAAGCACAGGGACTTTGGATGCATGCCATGACATCCCACTTTTTTTTTTTTTAAGTATGGGTTCTGAGGATTGAACTCAGGTTATTAGGATTGTGTGCCAGGGCTTTTCCCTGCTGAGACATCTCTCATTGACCCTCAACCTGACACAGCGTTTTGAAAAGATTTGCATTGTCCCTAAGAACAACTTCGAATACATCTGTACTCAACACATGTAAGGTGGTAGATCATACTTCTTGTGGCCGTGCGTGTACCTCTGGAAACAGCATTATACCAATTCCTTTGTTTATTCATGATTTCAGTCGTGACTTAAGAAGAAAAATGGCCTTCATAGGCCCCTGGCAACTGGTGCTTTTAGGAGGTGTGGCCTTGTTGGAGTAGATGTGGCTTTGTTGGAGGAAGTGTGTCATTGGGGGTGGGCTTTGAGGTCTCAGATGCTCAAGCCAGGCCCAGTGTCTTACGTTCTTCCTGCTGCCTTGGATCCAGGTATAGAAGTCTCAGCTACCTCTCCAGCACCGTGTCTGCCTGCATGCCACCATGCTTCCTGCCGTAACAATAATGGACTAAATCTCTGAACTGTAAGCCAGCCTCAAAGCACATGATCCAGGGATTTTTAGTTCAGCCACACAATTAAGCAGTCATTGCCACTATCTTTCTAATTCCAACACAATTTGCCATCCCGGAAAGAAAACCCATATTCATCTTCAGTCTCTATCAGTTCCCTTAAAAAACCCAACAATTGTTTTATTACATTTACTTACTTGTGTGTGTGTGTGTGTGTGTGTGTGTGTCTGTGTGGACCTGTAATTGTCAAGGTGTGCATGTGGAGGTCAGAGGACAACTTTTCTGAGTTGGTTCTTTCTACCATGGAGGTGGTCAAACTTGGGGCAAGTGTCTTTACTCATAAGCCATCTCACTGGTCTGAAGACCCCCATTTCCCTTCCTCTCCCGAAGTCACTAGTCTACTTTCCTCATCTGTGGATTCATCTATTCTAGGCATTTCAATTAGGAATGGAATCGTGCGATGCTTGGGTCATCGAGTCTGTCTTCTTCCACTTAGAGGCAAGGTTCGTTGTTGTGTGGCACTGGGCACTGCTTTTTACACTTGTTCAAAAGTAGAAGAGTCTCAAGAAATGTCCCAGGTAGATCTTCAAGGGACAACGCAGAGGGAAACGGAATCTAAAGAAAGGATTTTCCACCCCTCAGCCTGGGGTTGTGTCTGAAAGGCTCCCATGGGATCAGCTTCTTGGTTGAAATACCTTTGCGATTTCCATCCTTTCCATATGAATCCATTGACAGCATTTCTCTCTCAAACAATCCAGACAAAAGGAGTTGGATGGGAGGAAAGTGATTAGTGTCAGTTTGTCACTGGGGTGGAGAAGGGGTGGGCTTGTCCTGGGCAGGGAGTGAGTACCTGGGAAATGAAAACCATGTAGGAAAAAGAGGCAATACAGATTTGTTGTGGCCTGGTTCTCAATGATGAACATTTCTGAGAAATGTCTTTTTGCTTTGAGGCCCAAAAGGATTACATGGTCTGCAGCTGACCAGAACTCCTGGGACATGATTGCCTTTCTGGGCAAGGAAAAAAAAGTCCATGGAAACCTCTGTCCAAAGTCAATTATCTGAGATTTGGAGTCCTGCAGCCTGCCAGCGGAAACTGCAGGCCATTTGTATGTGGCCCGGTATGTAGGCCGCCTCCGCCAGCTTTCCTGGCTCAACCCTCCATCCCCATGGGAGACTCAGGCAGCTGCAGCTGCCTCCTTGGCTATCGTCCACCACAGCCCGCACCCTCTTCTGAGTTGCTGTCAGCTATCATGTTCATGCTGGGAAGTCTTGTTGGATGTGTCTCCCATCCTTTGCATGGTGGGTGAATCTAACACGTACTCTGGAGGGTGGAAGGAACTCTGGATGGAGCCAGGAGCTCAGTGCTGTTCAGGGAAATGTGGGTCTTGATAGAGGTTCTGCCTTCTCTTCAGTTGTGACTATTTGTAACTCAAGTTGCCTCCATGAGTTTTACGTTTCTCACATGTAAATGATTGATTTCTAGATTTGTCCAGGAGGACTTTAGGTAACTCTCCTGCTACATTAGGGAGTTAGACCAAGTGGCTTCTGAGGTGTTTCTCTGTTCTGTGGTTCTAAAGACTCCTCAAGGGGCCAGGGCTATAGTCAGTTGGTGAAGTAGATCCACATTTGAACCCCAGAACCTGTATAAGGAACCATGGGACGGTGGTGGTAGGCAGAGCCCTGGGACTTTCTGGATGGTCAGCCTAGCCAAATGGGTGAGTCCCAGGCCAATGAGAGATTTTGCTTCAAAAAATAAGGTGAGTGGCAGCATTTGTATTTTCCTCTTGCCTATACACACTCACACACAGAGATACACACAGACATATACATACAGATAAACACACACAGAGATACACACAGACACATACATACAGATACACACAGATGCACCACACACACACACACACACACACACACATTTTTCAAAGTAGCTGACACTTGAGGCTTAGAGCCTTTCTGTATCTCAGCAGTTTTCTCAAGCTTGTCTAAGGAGCCAGCAGCCACCACATTCTTTGCCTTCTTTCAGCTATCGTCCTACACTGGCGCTCACTGATCGACTGAAGTCTCTTAGGAATGCCTGCCACCCAGATGAGAAGCTATTCTAGATGAAAAGAAAACGAAGAGACACGGAATCAAGTATAACCTGTATCTCTAATTGTATCTTAGATCAGAAAACTTCTGGAAGCTTGCAGCTTACACTTCAGGAATAACTGAGCTTGGAGCACAAGGCTGACCAGTCCTCCCCAAAATGCCATGCGGTCGCTCTCAACCCTTCTAGCTCTGCTCAGCCTGCAGAGTCTCCCTCAATTCTCCCCAGAGTTCTTGCTCACTGACCTCCCACCCACTTTCAGGTGCACCTCGATTCTCTTGGTCCCTCCTTTTAGATTTGCTCCATCGGGATGCAAGGATTGTTCTATTTGTGTATATTCAGTGGCTCCTGGTAGAGTCTAGGGCTATCTTTCTGTTCTGTGCCCAGGTAGCACATTGTATTGGGAAAAGGTTTTAAAATTCAAATCTTGCTTCCCCCCTCTTTTTTTTTCTTTCCCCACTGAGAGCCAGGTTTCATATTCTGGGCCTCCTGTTCATTTTTCAGAGGCAGGGCAACATGGGCAAGATCAAGCCAAACCCTGACAAAGCCCAGCCTCCCCTGAGCTCAGAGCTATGTTTATTTTACAACAATTAGAAGCATACAGGCTCCTTTGCAGACAGGTTAATACATCAGACTAACTTGTTCAATGCCCTTTCTCAAACATGCCTGGTAAAAGGACCTTGAACATGGCTTTAAAAATTACCCTGGGCACTGGGGAGATGGCCTAGTCAGTAAAGTGTTTGCCTTGAAAGCATGAGGAAGACCTCAGTTTGATCCCTAGAATTCAGATAAGCATGCTGGGTGTGATGACACAAGCTTGTAATGTCAGTGCTGGGGAGATAGAGACAGGTGGATCCCAGGGTCTCATTGGTCAGTGAGCCTAGCTGAATGAGTGAGCTCCAGGTTCAAGGAGAGACCTTGTCTCTAAAGGGTGGACGTTGTCTTGAGGGTGTCCTCTGGTTTCCACATCCGTGTACACATGCATCTATCATCCAAAATTGCACATACATGTATAAGCATGTGCCACACACACAGTTGGTAAATGAATGCTAAGAGACACTTTTCTTATGTCTGTAGAGACAATCACTAGGACCTGAAACTTGGCTAAAGAAGCATTACTTTCTCTCATGGAAAGAAAACCACCAATAACAAGGTTAAGCCACTCTCTAGGGTTGACTAAGGACTAGGGACAGACTATCAACAGCCTCTTTACCACTCCCTAACAGAGATGGGGATGGAAAAAGGAGAGCTCCTCAGAGATTTGGGATTATGACACATCAGCTTAGCATCCTATTATGTGTCTTATTTCCCTCCTCTTCTTTCCTGGCCCCTGAAATGAAGTGTTAGAGACAGCAAGAAGATCACGTCTAAAGGTGACCTCTGTTTCCGAGGAGAGAACAACATTGTTATCTGGATGAATGCATTCTTGGGCAACCAGCTTGTCCGTTGAAGACCAGTTCTCAATGTCTAGGGATGGTTTTTGGTGCTCATAATTAGAAGGTATTGTAGGTATCTGGGGGGTAGTGATCAAGGATGTTGCTAAGCACCTGTGCACACGGCACAAAAAGGATGGTCTGGTTCCCAACATCATCAGTGCCAACATGGAGAAATCCTGGAATGAAATACCTATTGGTCAAGAGGGAAAGGAATTGTCTTGGTGTTCCTGGAGATGCCAAAGCCACCACTTCCTCTGTGTTTGTGTATTTCTCTGCCAGATAGTCACAGCTGTGGTTCACCTTCCAGGGGCTCATATAACCTACACACTTTCTGCTGTGTGTGAATGAGCATTTCTCCAGACCAACATGTCTCAAGCTCGGTCTAAATCACCCAGGGATCTGGTTAAAGTGTGAATTTCAAATCAGTTAATTTGGAGAGAGGTCCTGGAGTGACACCAGTCCTGTGAGTCCACAGACCACACTTTCAGTGGCAAGATGTTTGCTGATGGTTGATCAACAGTGCCCAAGGATGCTACATTACCTTCTGAAGTGCGGCATCAATGTACACTTCCCCAGAGATAAGTGTTGTTGCATATCTTCTCAACAATTTGCTGTTGTTAACCTTGAGATCTTAATTCACATTTCTCTGACTTTTTAATTAATTTTACTTTTCTTATGTTTATTGACCATTCACATACATTGTCATCACCTCCTTTTTTCTTCTTTAGGTAGTCTGCTTTTTGCTTTGTGGGCATTTAGCTTTCTTTTTAAAGTTTTATTTTATTATTTAAGAAAGTGTGTGTGTGGTGTAGGAGTTCCTTCTGTTTGTGTGTTGCTTTCATTGGCTAATGAATAAAGAAACTTCTTTGGGCCTGATAGGGCAGAACTTAGGTAAGGCAGAGAAGACAGAACTGAATGCTGGGAAGGGCAGAGTGGCAAACGCCATGGATCTCCTACCTGAGATGGACACTGGTTAGAATTTTGCTGGTAAGCCACAGCCACATGGCATTACACAGATTAATAGAAATGGGTTAAATTAAGATGTAAGAATTAACCAATAAGAAGTTAGAGCTAATGGGCCAGGCAGTGTTTAAATGAATACAGTTTCTGTGTGATTATTTCGGGTGTAAGCTAGCCTGGAGGCTAGGATGGAACAAAAGGGCCCCCTCTCCGTGAAACATGTGTGTGTGTGTGTGTGTGTGTGTGTGTGTGTGTATGGGTTGGTACACATGTGTGCAGGTACCTGCAGAGGCCAGAAGAGGGCATTGGATTCCCTTCAGCTGTGGTGACAGGACATGAGCACTGGATGTGAGTATTGGGAACTGAACTCAGGCCCTCCATAAGAGCAACCAGCACTCTTAACCACTGAATCACCTCTTTAGCACCATCTGTTTTTTTTTTCTAATTAAACCTGGATATATATATATATGTATATATATATATATATATATATATATATGAAAAGAAATGCCAAAAATCTGTAGTAAATATATATGTACATATATAGCACAAATATACACACACACACATATATATACATACATATATATAAGCTAAAGATTTTGGCATTTCTTTTATTTTTCTCTTTTTACTTTTCTTTGTGGTACCCATAGTGAATAAAAACTCTTCATTTTATTATGATTTAATTTATAAATATTTTTGTGTTTATTATACACATATTTTTAAAAAGTCCTTCCTCAAGCAGATAAAGTTAGTGGTTTAGATAGCAGCTTAGTCATCACTATTAAATTTTTAGTTTTGGTGATTGTGCCACACTTACGAATTATGCTAACTTTAAAAGGAGCTAAGCAGTAACTGTAAGCTCTTGGTGTGTCGGGAATTGGTTTTGGGTTTGTTGTAAAGTATGGAGTTAATTCTGTGCTTTATCACACTAGCAGTCAATTGTCCTTCCATCATTTAATTGAGTATATCTTCTCCCCCATGTGATTTCCAGTGCCATCTTTATCATACAGCAAGCATGCAGACTTCCAAGCTGTAAGGAAAGCAAAGCCTGGATCTAGAGAGCACTTTTCCAGAGGACCTGAGTTGGGTTCCCAGCACCTATGTTGGGTAATTCACAACCCACTATAACTGCAGCTCCGGGGATTGTACATCACCTTCTGGCCTCTCTGGGCACTGCACACATGTGCACTAACACACTCACAGAACATAGAAAACTCTTCTTTCAGCTTACATCTCCACCCTTCAACATGCTCCAGTGTGCAGCCTCTTCCACGAAGCCTTCCTGACTGTCCCATGTACAGCTACTCACTCTTGCTGCATCTGTCATGATTCTGCCATCCCTGCTGTAACAAAAGGCTTGGATGCCTTACCAACCTGCACTCTCAAGAGTTCAGACATGTTTTCTCATCCTTTTACTTCAAGTCTGGAGCCTATGGTGAACCTTACAAATTGTTATTGATTGAGCCAACGGAGATACAAGGAAAATGCTAGGAAACGATTTTAGTGTTAGTAACTGCTTATTTTTCTGACATTTTAAAACCACATCCCACCCTCAAGCCCCTGTAGTGGCATGTGTCACATTCTATCATGACAGGCTTACATCAGTTCACGTGACCAGCCATGGGAAAGGCAGGCGCAAGCTGCCTGCTCACAGTCCTCAGAGGCTCCCACTCCTTGCTCCGTGCTCTGAGTTTCTCTACACAGCGGCTTTATTTCTTCCATGGGATTCTCTCCAAGCAAACTCCAAACTCAAGGAGTTCATGTGAAAGGTCATAGGGAACTTTCTGAAGCTGAGTTGGGGCTTAGGGATTGCCCCTCCCTAAGCCATCCAGGGAAGTAAAGCTAGTTAAGCAGCAATATGGTGAAGGGTGGGAAGAGTGGGGCTAGCACCAAACAGATCATGAACTTGACAATTCTCTCCCCCTTTATTTACATCTGTGTCTGGAGTGGGAAGAGGCAGAAGGGAGCTGTTCGGTGAGAGTGTGGTCTTTTCAAGGAAAGTACAGCGTTATTCAGGTGATGTACTTGAAGTGAGTGTGTCTTGACTCCCTGTTGCAGTGTTGAGAGCCATGAAACCTGGGGAACAAATGCCAGAGACCTAGGGTTCCAGGAAACTTAATGGGCACTCAAGCAACTCCAAGGCAGTAGCTCCTAGGTTCGCTTCTCAAAGAAAGAGAAGCAAGGACAAAGGAGAGCGAGCAGAGTCTTGCTGAGCACCTTAGTTACTTCTCAGTTGCAATGCTAAAGCCACCACAGCCAAGGCAACTTAGAGAAGAAAGAGGTTATTGGAACTCGTTTACAGTTCCAGAGGTTACTGGGGCTCGTTTAGAGTTCCAGAGGGTCAGAAATCTATTACCACCATGGTGGAGATCATGACAGCATGCCCGTATGGCACTGGAGCAGTAGTTGAGAGCTTACATGTTGAGATGACAATTCTAAGGCAGAGAGAGAGAGAGAGAGAGCACTAGCTAACTGGGAATGGTGTGGACTTTTGAAATTCTAAAGTGGCACACCTCCAACAAGACCATGCTTCCTAATTCTTCCCAAACAGTGCCACCAACTAGGAAGCAAGCATTCAAAAATATGAGTTTCTAGGGGCCATTTTTATTCAAACCACCACCCCAAGGTAGAGAAGTAGCTCTTGGAAGGAAAGAAGGGATTCCAAAGTGACTTGCTAGCCTGGCCTTCTTTTATTTTGTGCGCTCAAGCCAGATTGGTCCAGAGACTGCAAACAAGGGATTGAATCGAGGAGCATCTGTCTGGCTGAACTGAAAGGGTTGCAGGGAAGTTTCACTGAATGAAGGATAAGGTAGGATCTGATGGGCTCAGGAAAAGCCCAAAGGGAAGGGGACAGGGACTGTGTTGGTGGAAGGAAGACCTGTCAAAAGCTTCAAGGTGGAAAGAGAATCAAAAAGGGAAGAGAGGAAGGAATGGTGGTCAGCCATTAACAGAAGAGCCAGTGGTCAGCAACAGTTTGGTGAGTCAGGGCATTTTTAGGGTTCACAGCTTCTGAGCTGGCTTTACTGTGTTTGAGTACAGCGTCTGCATCTCTAGCTGTAAGGAGTTAACTGAGAAGCTGGTTCTTCCCAATTGCAGATGTCTCTCCTTCAGAGATAAGTTACCATCTCTGCCAGGGGCCTCTCTTTGCCTTTCTAGCTACCTTAGGAAAGAAACTGTCACACACCCTATCTCTGTCACCCCTAATGAAGTTATTCCATCTTTCAAGCAATGTCCTCATGTTTGACAAGTACCAGGGACTTTAATTGAAAATTACTTTGGGAATCTTGCCAGACATCACAAATTGAAAATATGAAAACCCATTCTCGTGGGTCAGGGGTGTAACAAGCCCCATGTCAAATGTCATTACCTCTCGTGCATTCCAGGATTGTGCAGGTGGGAAGCCAAGTGTTGATTGCATATTTTAGCCCAAGAATAATTTCCTGAATGGCAATTTGTTCCTTTATTTGATGAAACTGAGGTTTTCAACAGCAGTAAAATACAGTCTTTCCAGAGTATATTTCCGTGGGTTATAAAGATTGATTATGCTGCTTAGTGAGAGATTCATTATTTGGTCATTTAGACTGTAATTTATTTAAAAAAACCAACAAAAAACCTTCAACAACCCCAAAACGCTAATGAATTCCAGTTAGAAAGTTTTGTCCCATGAACAGTGGTATTTTGCTCAGCATAGCTTCAAACTGATAGCCTGGGAGACTGGAGAAGGAGAAGCTAGGAGACCAGTCCTGTTCTAAACCGGCCCAATGTCACTTTTTGGATCACAAAAGGTCCTCTCATTTCCGTGGCTCTCAGAACAGCTATCTCTGGCTCCTTGAAACCTCCAGTGGATTTTAATTTCCATTTGTGCAATCAAATAAGGGAATACTGCAGGGCAAAGACATGGCTAGAGGCAAAACCTAAAGTCCAGAGTGGACACAGAGCGTAGAAAAGACCCCTGGGAAAGTCAGAGTAGAGAAATCTGAGGAAGAAGCCACCAAGAGAGAGGAGACAAACTAGCAAGGGAGAGCACCTGTATCTAACTCACTCTTGTCCTTGTTGGTTCCCTTCAGGGAACCTCACAATGCTTGTAGACCCACTCCTGAGTAGACCCTTCTAGAGCCTGTAGCCCTAAAGACACTTCTTCAGAAAAATAGACAAATAAATCTGTTTCTGGCTTGAATATCAAAAGCAAGCAACCTAAGGGTTATGGGAGCTGGGAGACTTGAGAAAGGACTAAAGACAAAGGGCAGTCAGTGGTCGGCCCCAGCATCTGCTTGAGTTCTGCTCATGTTTAGACTGAGTCTGAAGTAGCCTGAGGACCATGGGCGCTCAGAAAAAGGGAGCACGCATGCACGCACACATACATGCACACACCCCACTTGCACTCACACACAATTAAAAAACAAAAATAAATCTTAAACAAGAAAACAAAGGCATACATTTTCTCTTTCTTCTGCAGACAAACTAAGGCTCAGGGAGGCTGACTATCTTGTCTTCTTCAAGGGTTTGACTAAATTCCCAGTTCTGGTTGTCCTCTAGTGATACTACGGTGCACCAGAACAGACCACAAGACATACAATGATACCCACTTTAAGAGTTTTTATTAACAAAGAGAAAGTAAAGAGGGGGTGGTGTACAGGCCAGTCTGAAAAATACCTGGGGAGAGATATGGGCGTGTCCGCTTTTTTTGTTTGTTTTTATGAGACAGGGTTTCTCTGTAGCTTTGGAGCCTGGCCTGGAACTAGCTCTTGTAGACCAGGCTGGCCTCAAACTCACAGGCATGCCCGCTTTTTAAAGGTAGCTCAGCGAATGTGTGTAGGCTCTTACACAGCCAAGTCCTGCATACATACAGAGTACATGGCCACATTGCACATGCGCATAGGTTACATAGGGCATAAGGCCCCAGGGTGACTAGGCAATTTGCCTGAATGTTGATGGCGCATGCGCGGCCGTAGGCTCCCGGAAATGCTAGCCCCTAGGGTGACTAAGCATTTTGCCTGAATGCTGACAGTCATGGGACCCCCGGATATGATGGAAATGACAACATCTAGTCTGTTCACAGACTAGTGGAAACAGATTAAACAAGTCATTTGCACATAAGGAGCCTTTACTATCAGACTTATAGGCCATTTACCAAGGTTGTTCATTTGTCCTTTGGATTCCCTTTACAGCTACCTGGTTTCACTTCATACCACATGATTGCAAGACCACTTGTGAGGTAGACCAGGTATCCTAGAAAGGAAGAGTAAGAGAAGCCTCAGGTCAAGTCCTCTGAAAAGACCCCTCTGGAGTTTGGAAACCCAGCATTGCTGGTCACCTTGACTCAGAAAAGGGTGCCCCTCCTCTTTCCCCTGCCACTGCCCCAGACCAGAGAATGGAGGTTCCATTTGAAGAGGTATGCCCTTCTATCTAGGCTTCAGGGTGGTGTATCAACTCCATCACTGTGATCAACGAAGGGAAACTGGCACATGCCATGGAGCCCAGCCAAGGGCAACTCCTCATTTGAACTTCAAAGGAATCCACAACAGGAGAAACACAGTCATTGGGGCGAACAGAAGATCCTTTATTGTTCCTTTGAGACGGTCCCAACCCAGTTTCCACAAAGTCATGCTTCAAATTCCTTCAGCATTCTTACAGTTCCTCATTACTGCCTCTCTAGGGAAACCCCCAACCTTTCACCATCCGGGGATCTCATTTCCAGAGATTCCAAAGATACAATTGCAAAGTCCACTCAAATAGTTCTCGGAAAACAAAAGCTCATTAAAAAAAAAAATCACTCTGCAGTGACAGATTTCACAACTCTCTGTCTCTCCATATGTCTCTTTCAAGATTGCCACCAAGCAGTTTCTTTTCAAGTACACACGGGCGATTGTTTTTCTACTTATCCTGGGCTACCATGAAGGAAAAGATCTGACGAGAGGTCTAGATCTGAGAAATGTAGAGATGATTTTTTTTAATCTTCTGTGTGTGGTGAGTGGTGAGGGGGGAACCACAAATTTAGGTGTTCTTGGAAGCCAGAAGAAAGCATTGAATTCCCACAGGCTGGAGTTTCTGTGATAGTGAGGCACCCAGCAAGGGTGTTGGGAACCAAATTCAGATCCTCTCTGCAAGAGCAGTACATGAGCCATCTCCGGCCCCTGATGTTGATCTCTTTTTCAAGACGGGCTTTTTTCCTGTGTAGCCCTGGCTGTCCTGGAACTTACTCTGTAGACCAGAATGGCTTTGAACTAACAGAGATCCACCTGCCTCTGCCTCCCGAGTGCTGGGTTTAAAGGTGTGTCCCACACTGCCCAGCTTCCTGGAGCTGATCTTTATGGTGCATTTTCAGTGAACAAAGGCAATGCCAAGAGGTGCCTATGTATCACAGGTTACTGTAGATCCATTGAACAGTGAGGCAGAGTCATATTTCAAACCATGGTCAGCAAGAGGAAGCATAGGAGACAATGAACTGTGGGGGGGAGTATGTGTCTGTTTATGATCCTGTTCCCTGGGTAACTGGCAACTTTTCTAGGCCAGGACTGTGTACCAATGGGCATAACCAGCCTAGCCCTTGAACCTTCTTTTATGGCTAGGCTGGTTATGCCCAGCACAGGCACAGCAACAATAACAAATGTGCTTGGCTTGCAAAGTCAAGAGGCCTGAGCCTTCTTTCTCCTTCTGCCTCCCACAGTCTGGTTTTGTGGAACCTTTGCCTAATACAACCAGTGCCTGGCATTTGGTTATTATTATTTTTAAAATCTCATTGATGAATTTATAGAGGTAAAATACTTAAATTGGAAGGCTGAGAAGATGGTTCAGCAGCTAAGAGCACTGACCACTTTTGCAAAGGATCCTGATTTGATTTCCGGGCTTACAACTGATTGAAACTTCATTCCCAGGGGATCCAACATCCTCTTCTGACTTCCAAGGGCATTGCATACATGTGGTGCACATACATGCATGCATACATGCTGGTAAATACCCATATACATAAAACAACAAATGTTTAAAAATGTAAAAAAAAAATTTCAAGAACTTTATTTTTTATTTTTAAAAATTTTTTCTTTTCTTTTTTAAATTTTATTGAGCTATACATTTTTCTCTACTCCCCTCCCTTCCTCTCCCTTCCCCTTCAACCTTCTCCCATGGTCCCCATGTTCCCAATTTACTCAGGAGATCTTGTCTTTTTCTACTTCCCATGCAGATTAGATCCATCTGTGTCTCTCTCTTGTGGTCCTCGTTGTTGTCTAGGTTCTCTGGGATTGTGAATTGTAGGCTGGTTTTTTTTTGCTTTATGTCTATAAACCACTTATGAATGAGTACATATGAATGATATTTGTCTTTCTGGGTCTGGGTTACCTCACTCAATATGATGTTTTCTAGATCCATCCCTTTGCCTGCAAATTTCAAGATGTCTTTATTTTTTTCTGCTGTGTAGTACTCCATTGTGTAAATGTACCACATTTTCCTTATCTATTCTTTGGTCGCAGGGCATTTAGTTTTTTTCCAGGTTCTGGCTATGACAAACAAAGCTGCTATGACCATAGTTGAGCACATGTCCTTGTGGCATGATTGAGCATCCTTTGGATATATACCCAAAAGTGGTATTGCTGAGTCTTGATGAAGGTTGTTTCCTAATTTTCTGAGAAATTGCATACTCATAGCCAAAGGGGCTGTACCAGTTTGCACTCCACCAGCAATGCAGAAGTGTTCCCTTTACCCCACATCCTCTCCAGCATAAGTTGTCATCAGTATTTATGATCTTGGCCATTCTTATAGGTGTAAGATGGAATCTCAGAGTTGTTTTGATTTGCGATTCTCTGATGGCCAAGGATGCTGAGTATTTCCTTAAGTGTCTTTCAGCCATTTTAGATTCCTCTGTTGAGAGTTCTCTGTTTAGGTCTGTACCCCATCATAAAAAAATATTTAAATCTTTAATTTTGGGGCAGTGATGATGCTGACATAAAAACCAGAGAACATTTTGTAAAGTGCCTTCCCCAGTGTTGCACCCCAAGGGCCCGAGCTGGAAGGTGCTGGAACCTGACAGTTATGATCCCCCGGTGAGCCATTGTGATGTTTCCCTTCCACTGTAATTCCGCTTTAAGTCATGCATTTTCCTCTCAGAAGCTGGGTGTTTCTTGCTCTCCTCCAGCCTCTCCTTGGACAAATGAGCACACATTTTCTTGCACACTTTGTGACTTTTCACAGCTCTGTAGGAGCAGCGGGGTTGCTGTCTTATCAGTAAACCCTAAGTCAATCATCACACGTTGTCCACATTTCTATATTTTATATGTCGGCCAGAACGTTTGCTTCTCAGTGTAAATCAGAACTGTTCCCAGTGTGCCTTGCAGTCTCATTAGCTGAACCCCTTAACCATGGGCAGTTGTTGTTTTTGCTAAGTGGAAATGTTAAAAACGGATTCTCTGAAGTAATTGCTCTTTTGTAATATTAGAAATATCTCAATAGTGGCAGCTTGGAGACACGCTAACTTTAAGTCCTTAAACCAAATAACAAATCAACCCTTGTGGTCCATGTTTCCAGAAGGGACGATGAGCACTATCCCTGCAGCTGTTCATGATATAATATGAAAATGAAAAACATGTACGTGTGAAATGGCAAGCCCACGCTGCTTCGCTTTGCTCATTTCGCAGAGGGCTCTAATGTGAAGACATCCTCGGGAAGATGCAGCCCACAATCTTTCATCCGATCATCGTTTAGCCAAACCACAACGATACTCCTGAGGCCTCTTCAGCTTCACTGACAGTGCCTGTCGGTTCAGTGACTGCAAATGGGATGCTTTACAGTGGTGCTAGATCCAGCTCTCTGCGTCCAGAGAAGAGCGTGAATCTTTGAAAACAGACAACAAACTGATTTTTAAAAGATTTCATTTTTAATTTTCATGTGTTTTTTGGTGTTTAGCCTGCATGGATGTATGTGCACCCTATGCATGTAGTGCCTGTGGAAGCCAGAAGAGGGCACTATATACCTTGGAACTGGAGTTAGGGATGGTTGAGTTCCCTTCCTCTGCAAGAGCATCTAGTGCTCCTAAGCAATGAACCACCAATTCAGCCTCAGACTAATGTTTTTTGTTTATTTTTTAAAGATTTATTTTGTTATTATTTTTTTTTAATTTGTGTGAATGAAAGTGTGTGTGCCTGCAGAGAGCAAAACAGGGCATCAGATCCCTTGGAGCTGGAGTTACAGGTGTTGGTGAGCTGCCCATCGTGGGTACTGGGAATCAAACCTCAGGTCCTCTGCAAGAGTAGTGTGTGCTCTTAACGTCTAAGCCATCTCTTCAGCTGGTAAATATAGATAATTTTGATGTTTTATTTCTGATGTAAGAAGGTGTAAGGAGAGAGGTTTGTTGTATTGTTGGTTTGTTGGGGAGGAACTTTAAAAAGTAAAAGTGAAACAGACACAGGGCAAGTGCATATGGTACTAATTTGACTATGTACCTGAGCACCTAAATTGCTGGAATTCCCGTTTACATCAAAGGTGGGTTTAAACAACAGAAAGTGGAATTATAACTTTAAAAAATCCATAATCTAAGTCAATAATTTATTGGCAGAATTCCCCCAGCAACTTAAAATTTTATGAGAATAATAATAACTACCATATGTTGCCAACTTGCTCTGTACCAGGCTCTGGGTTAGGTGGCCTTAGTTGTTTGATCTGACTGAGTCTTCATGACCATCTCCTGAGATGCTCCCTCTCCCGTTCTAAGATGGAGAAGACAGGTTCTGCTGATTTGCTGAGAAGGCTTTCAGCTCAGGCTTGCCTGACTCAAAATACCTTCATGTCCACCTTGGAGGCTCATGTGCGACCTCACAACTGCCTAAGGAATTGGCGAGGGCTAGGGATGTAGTTCAGCTGGCAGAGTACTTGACCAGGATGCAGAGATCACTAACATTTATCCCAGCACAGCACAAAAGGGGTAT
>PVIU01022073.1:0-30188 GCA_004026605.1 Ondatra zibethicus | reverse complement strand
GTACACATATACACATACAGGTACCAGGCATGCATGTGGTACACATATATACATACAGGTACCAGGCATGCATGTGGTACACATATATACATACAGGTACTAGGCATGCATGTGGTACACATATATACATACAGGTACCAGGCATGCATGTGGTACACATATACACATACAGGTACCAGGCATGCATGTGGTACATCTACACACACAGGTACCAGGCATGCATGTGGTACACATATACACATACAGGTACCAGGCATGCATGTGGTACACATATACACATACAGGTACCAGGCATGCATGTGGTACACATATATACATACAGGTACCAGGCATGCATGTGGTACACATATACACACACAGGTACCAGGCATGCATGTGGTACACATATACACATACAGGTACCAGGCATGCATGTGGTACACATATACACACACAGGCACCAGGCATGCATGTGGTACACATATACACACACAGGCACCAGGCATGCATGTGGTACACATATACACACACAGGCACCAGGCATGCATGTGGTACACATATACACACACAGGCAAAACATCAATACAAATAACATATGTCAAGCTTATACTGGTTGCATAAGTACTTAAAAGAATTTTAAACAAACCCTTTTTAGTTTAGGGTCATATATTATATAACTACCATACAAAACCTCCTCTCCCATTGCACTAAATTAATTCTACAGAAGAAAAAATTAGGGGCTGGAGAGATGGCTCAGAGGTTAAGAGCACTGACTGCTCTTCCAGAGGTCCTGAGTTCAGTTCCCAGCAACCACATGGTGGCTCACAGCCATCTGTAATGAGATCTGGTGCCCTCTTCTGGCCAGCAAGCATACAGACAGATAGAACACTGTATACGTAATAAATAATAAATCTTTAAAAAAAAAGAAAAAAATTATAGTTTTAAGGGCATTTGATAAACTATTTATAAATAAACAATTATAAGTAAAATAAACTATTTTGGCATAATAATTACATTGGTGCATTAACCTGATTTTCTCCTTATAAACTGTAGGTTTAAATAATATAAAATAATAAATAGGACATCATTATATATAACAAAATTTCTAGAATGTTTTTAAAAAAATTTAAATGTCTTCCTGCAGGACAGCACACAAACAGGCAGACTTTGTGGGTATATTATGTGTGGAATTTTGGAGTCCTGAATTCGCAAACAAATAAAAATGGCATAACTTTATAACTGTCAATATAGATCCTGCAAGTATTTTATATAGTTGCTTACTGAATATTTATGTTAAAATTAAAACAATAAAAAATAATTTATTGGAGAACACAAAAACATGATACCTTTTTTTCAAGACTTTCTAACATTTCATTAAAACTCTCATTACTTTCTGAATTTACTTTCTGTCGAAATTTCAAGTCCTCGATCAGGTGTCTTTTCATGGTTATATCTCTCTCCATTCGAGACGTCCTAGAGGAGAAAAGACTTTAACGGGGGCAGAAATATCCTGACACACTGTATCCGTCCGTGGTCATGCCTACTGTTAGCTTTGAAAATCTGATTTTAATGCCACTATATTAGTAAAGTAGAATTGCATTGAAATAAGTACCTAGTATCATCTTTTGTCAAAACTCATAATCTGTTTGTGAACTTGTTACTATTACCTATTTGCATTATAGTAAAAGGAAGATTAACTGAGATCATTATAATTTATATAATTTATGAAAACTTAGATTATATTTAAATTACATTTTTAATTGCTTAGAAATAAAGTAACACTTAGAGAGAACCAAATTTCTAGCGATGTTAAGAAACAATCCTGTAATTTGGGTAAAGTTGTAAAAATCTTACAAGATGCAAAGAAACTAAAATTAGATATACTGTTTAACTTGATTAATTGGATTGAACTCACCTGTCAGTTTAGTTTAAGATGGCGACTATTATAAAATGGTAACTTCAGTGAAATCTACTCCTCATCTTGTAATATGCTGAGGATCTGAGTGACAACAGCTAACAAGAATTAGATCCTTTTTATACATAGCTGTTATTATAGGTTTCTATATATTAAGTTATATATAGACTTTCATAATTTAAGACTATTAGATACAAATATAGATCCAGGACTCAGTGTTTTTTCCCTAGACTCTGTAGCTTACTCCGTAGCCCAGGTTGGTCTCAACTTTTTGGCAACCTTCTTGCTTCAGTCTTACTCACACTGGAATTATAGGTACAAGCCACTACACTCAGGTAGCAATTCTCTGTCTAGGTTTTATTTATTAATATCATGTTAAGTATAGCCTCATTCATAATTCTCTCTATAAGTAGGCATATGAAAAATTTATCAATGATGTGTTCTATCTAAACATATTATCACATGAAAGCTTTATTAACGTTATAAATACAGAGAAAGAGAAACACTTTTGCTGAAATGAAAGGGTATTTAAACTCCTTTAAAAATGATATATAAAAATGATATATACCCTTGCTATTTTATAAATAAACAAAACTTTCACATTTGACCTTGGCTTTATAAACCTAGGAATTAGCAAGTACCAATCTATATAATCTCTTAGTTTAAGAACTCACAATTGTAGGTTTTTAAAAAGTCATTAATTTATATTTATTTAAATTATGCTAAAGAGAAATCTAGTTTTAATTTTAATATTTTACTCTAATTAAAAATAGCAACCAGATGGTCATCAATCATGCTATATGGTGTATTCTTTAAAACTCCATATTATATAGGCTTAGACATGATCTTAAGGGCTAAAGAGATGGATCAGTGGTTGAGAGCACTGGCTGCTTGCTCTTCCAGAGGACCTGGGTTCAATTCTCAGGGCCCACATGACAGTTCAGAACTGTGTAGCTCCAGTTCTAGGAGTTCTGACATCCTCAGACAGATGTACATGCAAACAAAATGCCAATACACATAAAATAAGAATAAATAAATCACTACAAGTGTTTTAAAAACCCATAATCTTAAAAAGTAAAATTCTGTTGTAAAACACTGGCATTGTTTTTTGGAGTGGACTAGTAAGGAGACATGACAACCACTAGGTGGCACCAAATACAATAGATAGAAATAGGAAAGCCTACTTTTCATGCATCTCCTTTATGTGATCTTCTTTCGCTAGGAGTTCCAGTTTCAGAGACTTCACATTGGATGACTGTTTGGTGAGTTCATTAGTTGCATTCTGACAAAAATAAACAAACTTCATTTACCTTTCCATCTTGATCTAAAACAAAAGGCATTGCTTTGAGAAAGAGTGACACATTTGTCTAATTATGCTAATAATGACTATAATGTACTGTCAGTGTTTTACTTGTTTTTACATTTCACAATAAAGATAACATATTTATAGTAAAATTATTATAAGATCTGCCAATACAGGAACGTAAGCAATAGTTATAGGTCTCAAACATTTTAGTGGAAATAGGAAATGCTGGGAGTAAAATATAATTATGTAATCAAGAGTCTTAATGGCTCAGTAAGATCACTTAAAATGAGAACAGATTTACTTGCAAGTTATAATGGGTTAAATTTTACCACAGAAAACTTGCTGCTCCCCACAAAGTATGGCAGATGTTTGCTAGTTCTTTGAATCTGGCCTCATCTTTGATTTGTTTTCACCAAGAGAACATGGCTGAAGCTACACTGTAAGTTTAAATTTGGGCCCTCAAAGACCAGGGGCTTTCTGCCCTTGCCCTCTTGAATCACCTCTTGGGAAACCAGTTTCAAGGCCACAGGAAGGGTACTGAGGTGCTGCAGGTGACAGCCAGCTGAGCACCTGACAGACTCAGGTATGAGGGCTGTGTTGCATCTTCCAGCCTGGCACACAAATATTAAGAACGCAAACATACGAGGGAACCCAGGAGTGAAAAGAAAAATAATACACAATAAATTGTAGTTGACTAAAATGTGAGGATAATCTGTCAAGAATACTAGACAACCAAGTCTTTGCTTGAACTTACTAAAAGTAGTATATTATTACTTAAGGATTTATTCAGAGTTACTGGGTTTTCAAAGTGGGTTGGGTATTTGAGGCATTTCTTGTTATTCACACCTAGAAATCTGGAAGCCACAGTATCAAGACAGCTAAATTGCATCTCAACTTGAGTTCCAGTTGAGGATCGACTCTGAAACACCACTTAGTCTTGTTGACATCTTAGCTTTCCCAGTCATAAGATGTTGTTAATACATACTCAAATTAACACATCTGTTAACTTCAGAAAGTGTTAAATACAAAAAGAATAAGATGCAATGGTTCTAAAAAGAGTTAAACAGAAATTACACTAATATTTCTTGTGTGTGTGTGCACCCTCGTGCGCACAGTGCCTTTGTGGGGAAAGAGGACAGCCTGCAGCAGTTGGTTCTTTCCTTCTGCTATTTAGTTCTTGGGGCTCAAACTCAGGACATCGGGTTTCTACACAAGCATCTTTACTCCAAGCCATCTCATCAGTTTTCTCACTAATAGTTCAAAATTATGATAAATTACTTTTATTATAACTATTCCTCAATTTCAATGCTTGGTGATAAATTTTTTTAATTTGAAAAGATGATATTATTAAGGTAAATACAAGTTAATTTCATCAGACCAACTTTAAATGTAGCATACATAAATTTAAATTTTCAAATAATTTTAATTTTATATGAATTTTTAAAACTCAAATAATTCAACAGGGCATGGCTTTTAATTTTCACTTTATTGCATATTTATAGTGATATGTAATATTTTTAGCATTGCCAGAATAAGTTGCTTCAAAGTAGTGAATTTGACAAAAGATTAAAACTGTACTTATATTAAATTCTTTCTGAAAACAAAACAAAACAAAACAAAATCTTTCTGGAATGATCCCTCATTTAGTTAATAATATCATGTGAATTATGCACAGTATGTTACTAATAACCATACAATACAGTGTCACACTGCCTTTAGTGACTATTGTAGTATGTTTACTTTTATTCTCAATGGTCCCCCAAACCTTTTATGTTCCAATTTTATATCCATATTAACATTTTCAAACTTTGTTTTGTTTTCGTTTTTGTTTTTTGAGACAGAGTTTCTCTGTGTAGCTCTGGCTGTCCTGGAACAAGCTCTGTAGAACAGGCTGGCCTCAAACTTGGAGATCTACCTCTGATTCCTAAGTGCTGGGATCTCTCTCCCTCTCTCCCTCTCTCTCTCTCTCTCTCTCTCTCTCTCTCTCTTTCTCTCTCTCTCTCTCTCTCTCCCCTCTAAATATTCCTTCCTAAAACATCCGTCCTGTTCTGTAATATGCATGTTGAAAACTTGTTCCTAAAGAAAGGACTAGAAGAGTGGGGGGGGGGAGGTCAACACTTTCTTCCTGCCCTCCCAGCCTGCAGACCTTTAAGAAAACCAACATTTTTGTTGGTTGGTTGGTTTTGAGACAGGGTGTACTGAGATTCAGCACGTACACCAGGCTGGCTTCGAACTCACAGAGATCCACCTGCCTCTGCCTTCAGAATGCTGGTATTAAAATCATGTGCCACAGGTCTGACTGAAATGTTTAAGCCAGCGAGTCAGTGGTATTTTCTTATAGCAGTCTCAGTAAACTAATTTGAAAGAATACTGTAACAAATTTTAGTAGTAGAGAGTATTATGTACTTAAATTTCTTCCAGAAAAGTATCCATACTAAAACATAAAACAGGACAAAAGCAAACATTCTCCTTTTTCTCTCTCTACAGTGAGCTCAAACGTCCAGACTCCAGCATCCATACAGCTGCTCATGCCCTCTCAAGCCGTTCCTTTCTGTCTCACTTCCTTTCTGAAACTAGGCAGATATTTACTTACACACAGGTAAAAGTATAATGCAAATATCTTATCTCACAGATACTTATATGAGCAAATTATGTTAGACCACATTTCAAATTTTAATTTTTGGAACATTTGTACCAAGCAAAACCAAATATGTCAAATATAGCTCAACTTATAAAGTATTACAACTAAACATATTTAGAAGTCAGATGATACTGGCTCTATCAGTACATTTTATCTTGGTGAAAGTTAAACTAGGATCAAGACTACTTAGCCTATATAAAAGAACTATAACTAAATATCTATACAGTATATGATTAAAGACAAGTGTATCGGCCCTATCTTCAGGTATGTGAAGCCTAAACACTGAAATGATTTATAAACTGTATTTATATTCCTGGAGGAAAACACATTTTAAGAGAATGCACATGCTCTGAAATGTGTACAATTTTTCTTTACATTTCTAGCATGTTCTCCATGTAAAAACTGTCTCAAGATGCTGCCTAAAAAGCAGCTAAATTAATGGAAGTTTCATGGCTGATTATTACTAATGGATAGTGTAAGCAATGGTTGACTTACATTTTTACCCTAATTTATTCTACTTAAACCCAGCTTAAAGCATCATACTCCTAGCTGAGTGGTGTTGGTGCACACTTTTTTAATCTCAGCACTTGAGAGGCAGAGGTAGGTGGATCTCCACATTCAAGGCCAGCCCAGGCTACACAGAAAAACCATGTCTTAAAAAAAATTAAAAAGTCATACTCTGGACTGAGAATAGCTACGCATCTGTTTGACAGTGTGCTATCCTACTGCTTTTGCTGCATTCAGTTATCCTAATTACAAAGCACTCAATGCATTTACAGCTAGAGATTCCCTTCTAGTGCTGCTTAGCACAGCGATATCCACTGCTGTCAGCTTCCAGCCAGCAATTCTCTCTGAAGAAAATAATTAAGTATGCAAAAATAATTAGTCTCTTTTAAGAAGCAGAAAAAAAAACTTTCTGTTTTAAACACATAGATCTTATTTCTTACAATTCTATTTAAACTAAGTTGAGCCTCACTTTTAAGTTACTGCCCAAGTTAGATATAATTCTTTATGAACAAAAAGAACTCTGCCTAGGAGTCCCACCTCCAAGCTTATCTTGCTGTGGATAATTAGAACAATCCCTCTTTGTGGGTTTTGTTTGTTTGTTTCCCATTTCCACACTTCTGTTCTTTGCATTCTGATCTCCAACCAACAACTAAATAATTAAATTAGTAGCAAACATAGAGGAAAACAATTCTTATTTTGTTGATACAATATGTTTGAAAGAATTCTGTTCATCTGGACCAAGATGTTGTGAGCCGAAGCATGATTAAAAAATCAGGGTCAGAAATTGGGGTTCAACCTGAAGATCTGAAAAACGAAACAGCCAGCCACTGGCTCATATCTTGACCTCATACCGAAATGACGATCCTGCTTTCAGGAATCTCAGAATGAGACTGTATCTGAGAGCTGTCTTCTGTTTTATATTCCTCTCTAGGGCTGGGACCAAAGGCGTGTACCACTGGGATTAAAGGCGTGCACCGCCCGATTTCTATGGCGACTAGGGTGGCTACCGAGATTAAAGGTGCATGCCATTGTGGTTACTGGGATTAAGGTGTGTGTTACCACAACCTGATCTGTAAGGCTGACCAGTGGGACTGCTTTACTCTCAGACCTTCAGGCAGGCTTTATTTATTAACATACATTTGAAATGGCACTACAGTGAGCAGCCAGGAGCTGAAGATTAGAGTAGATCGCGGCTGCTTTCCTTGAGCTCCGAAGGAAGGACATGGTGCTTATTAGTCTATGAAAAGAAGAAAATCAAGTAGCAACAGAAAGAGAATAGACCTAGAAGCCTTGAATTACTAAGTCAGATGCAACATTCATGTTTTTGAAATATTTTATCATGGTAACCTTTATTGAAAAAATCAATTAAATAAACCTTTAAGGATTCAGTGATTCACGAGATGTTGTTGTACCTAACATACTGTATAATCACCTTTAGTTTACACTGCAATTGCTTCATTTCCAAATCCATGCTCCTTGAAGGACCCAGTGTGGTAACATGTATCTGTGGGGCTATTACTCTAGAAACTTCTTCAGCCAAACTTGTGATGTCAGATGAAGACTCCAATTTCTTTAGCAAATCTTCTTTTTCTTTTCGAAGTCCAGCCAAATCAAGAGTAAGCTTCTTTAAAAGAGGAAGATATGAAAGAGATTAGAGCTAACCTAATGATTGTGAGTATAAATTGTACCGGTTGGTCTTTCACATGGTGGCCATTGCTTTGCTCTCACACACATGGGTAAGCCAGACGTGCTCAAACACAGATTTGCCAACTCTGACTTTGGGGCGGTTGTACTTGTTAGGAGTCAAGCTGGAGCAGGACAGGATAACAGATGTTAGTGTGTATTCCACTGGGTAGATCTTACTGCCCTTTGTAGCAGCCAAAACACTTCTCATTTAGCAACAGAAATGCAAAGTCCAATTAGCAGATGAGGCTTGTTAGGGCGTTAGTTAAAATAAATAGCATGCAAACAAACTCACTCAGTTTTATCTACTTGGTTGATAATTGATCTGTCCTAACTGCAATGTTGAGATAAAATCACGCTGAATTCCTACATCTGACATTTAAAAGCATATTGTTGTTAAATCAGGCATTGGGACTGTTTCTAAGAAGGAGTGAAGAAATACCACCTTAATCTTTGTCCTTCTCCTTTGTCAATCTAGTCAGCAGAGCATCATCAAATTGTACAAGCAGAATAACTCAGAGCACTCTGTGAGTAGCCGCGCCATGTTTTTTCTTGTTTTGTTTTTGTTTGTTTGCTTGTTTTTATCCCAAACCTTATAAAACAGCAGTCTTACACAAGGAACAATTACACAAAATGATTCTGAGCTCCCTCTAAGGAAAAGATCCTTCCTTGTTATGAAATCCAATTAGGAGTAGCAAATGATGTTGCCAAGGAACTAAATTGTATGGTAATATAAACATGTGATATGCTATCTTGAAAACTATATGTAAGCACAACTTACAGAAACTCTCGCAATACATTCATGTTTAAATATGTCGTTGTATATATCAGCACACACCATAAACATAAACAGTTAATATAATGAATTCACACCCAGAGCTTCAAAGATTTGACAAAAGAACATTGGCAATATGTTTAAATAGCTTAAAAACTATTTATTAGGCCATATTTTAGCATATGATCTTTTTACATGGTTCTATAGATATTTCAGGACATGTTTATTTATGAATTACCCATAATAATTAAATTTAAACTTGAACTCCATTTTTTTAAAATTGAAATTCTTCTTGGTACAATCCATGCTTGAATCCTAGTTCCTCTCACTAATTCTCTATGTCCAATCAATGTCTAGTTCTCTATATTATGAAATACTTATTTATTTTCATTCTTCTGTCACTCAATGCAAACTTTTATATTCCATTGGGACTACAGCTAGAACCCTTCTCCCTGTTTCCCCACCCCTGACCTTCCCCCACCTTCATGCCACTTTTCCCTACTTCCTAAATCCACACTGTTATTACCTCCTCTGAAGTTCCTACTTCATGCTAACAGAATAAAGTTCAGCTGTTTGTTAAGAATAGAAGATTTAGCTTCAGTTTGTGTTCCAATAATGTCACCTGAAGTCAGTCTTGCCTACTACACCCCAGGTCTGTCTGCCACTGTTGTGAGAACTCCTTCAGCCAATAGCTTCCCCATCTGAAGCTCAACACATAGCTTAGTTACCTTGTGCCTTTAAGGACAACTTGTGATTTTTTTAACAAAAATTTTGTTGCTATTTATTTATCTTTTTATTCAGCAAATCAGTGTTTCTATTCTAGCTCCCAAAGCAAAATGCATTTTCCTCATCTGTGAATCCTAGTATATTAATTATATATAATAATGAGTCTTTCTATGAGGTTTTTATAGAGATATATAATGTATCTTGTCCCCCTCCCACAATTCCATTTCTCTTCCCGACTAGTGTCCCGTCTGCTTTCAGATCTTTTTAATTAATTAATTAACTTTTGTGACCTGGGAAGTTTAACTACTGTTCCTCCTATGGCCACCATTGAAGGGTTGTTGATAGATGCAAGGACAATTAAACAGTGGCTACCCCATGGAAAGAAAATAAATGACTTATATAACTTCTCATGAATCCCTCCCCCTCCTGTTACATGATGCTGACAGGTCCAGTCTTGTGCAGGTCTTGTCAAGAATGCAATGGCCTGAAGACAGCATTCTATGACATTTCCTCCAGCTGTTACACTCTTTCCACCCCTTCTTCCACGATGTTCCCTGAGCTGTGGAGGGTATGATCAGTCATGAGTCTGCAATGTCTTCACCCACTGTAAGGAGGAGCTCCTCTGACTAATCTCTGACACTGAGATTCTCTCACAGCTGCACTAAGGTGGGGCATGTAATTCTCAATTCTCCGTTACTGAATCCCAGTAAATTGTAATTCCACAAGAGATGACAGTGCTCCTGTCTACCTGTGTGTTCACCACATATCTAAAAATGTCAGTAGTAAAAGAAACTTCTAAATTTTTCAAAATTCCCTACTTATAGTACAAACCATACTATAAAGACAACACATCAAGTGAAGCTTTTATCTCTATTAGTTTATCACCATACAAATTAAACACCACTTATTGGTAATAATGGGATCTTACGTATGTAAGTATGTCCCAGAGTATTTTTAATTCAGATGCTAATGCTATGGACTTAAACTAAACTTTTGGTATTACTTTTGTGAAAACATAACTCATGGGCACAGTTATTAGTGAACTCTCATATAGCACAGAAAAGTTGGGTTCAATGAGGCTATATTCTTCCTACAAACAGCCCCAGGTTATCTTTAATTTTTTTATAGGTATATGACACCATAGTTCTATTCCTTCCATGTTAGCAAATTCTAACACCATTTATGTGTCTCTACTGAAAAATGATCAATCCAATAAATATATTAAAGGGCATGCATGCACACATGTCAAAATCAACTTAACAATATAAAAGGTATTAAATGAAGAAACAGTAATATTATAGAGAGAATAAACAAGAACACTGTCTCATCAAAGTAAACAATATTTGAAATATATATGTATATATATACACACATAGACATATATTATATATATATATATATATATCAGCTGGTAGTATACTTGTCTCACAGTTATAAGGCCTAAGTTTGTCCCCAACACTGCATCTAGGGGTCAGCATGTTTTGTTTTGTTGGTTTTTTGAGACAGGATTTCTCTGTAGCTTTGGAGCCTGTCCTGGAACTAGCTCTCGTAGACCAGGCTGGCCTTGAACTCACAGAGATCCACCTGCCTCTGTCTCCCTAGTGCTGGGATTAAAGGTGTGCACCACCACCGCCTGGCAGGATAAGCATGTTTTAATTTAGGAGGATCGTAAGTGTAAAGTCATCCTCAGTTACATGGTAAAACCACCTGAGATATATGAGATGCTGTCTACACACACACACACACACACACACACACACACACACACACACACACAGTTAAACTATTTAAAATCTAGAGTCTTTAAGGAATATTTCTTATATTTGTTAAATGTAGAATTCCCTCGGAATTTTAAACAAGTGAATTGGGCTGTCTTCCAAACTTCTATCAGCTTAGGAATTCAATGTATTTGAGAAATTCTATAGACAACTCAAGAAGTACACGTAAACATCATGCACTTATAGTTGGTTTGTCCCATGAGAATCACTTTTTTGGCAGCCTTGTTATAAAGAAAGCATGCTGTATAATCTGACAGTAAATTAATTTTGCCCTAAACATTGCTATTATTTTGTATATCAAATTTTTATATTTAAATTAAAATATGGAACACTGAAAAATTCTCCAAAAAGGGGAAAGAAAACTTTTTAAGCAACTGTAGGAAATTGTATACATACACAGAACAACTGTTCCTAAGTAATGAATAGGTGCAGGCACAATTTCTCAGGTGAGTCTAAGGAAATACGTCCCTAACACTCTGCTCCTCGCAGTGTCGGGCCTTGTTTATAAAATGGGCTAACACGGTAATGGTTACATTGTTACATTAATTATGAAGAAATTCTGTGAATGTAATTAGAGCTCCTCTTCAAATAACCTGCAGTTAGGAATGTCCTGACTGATACTATTCTAATCAGGTGAGGCCCTAGAAAAAGGCTATGAACTCTCTTTGAGAAGGTGATTCTCCTGTTGGCATGAAGTGAGTTCCCATGTTGCCAGAGAACTATGCACACAGCTACTAGGAAAAGACCTAAGGGAGGTGAATTAGGTACTGACATGTTGCTGGTATAAAAGACCCAACAAAGCAACTTAGAGAAGAGTTTATTTTGAATCATAGCTCAAGGTTACAGTTAACTATGGTTGGCATGCAGGGCTAGTGTTATGTCAACTTAAAACAATCCAGAGTCATTTGGGAAGAGGACACTTCAATTAAGGAAATACCCCTACAATATTGGCTTGTGAGAAAACCAGTATACAGCACTCTTCCAAGGCCTTTGTTTCAGCTCCTGCTTTTAGGTGCCTGCCTCAAGTCCCTACCCTGATTTCCCTAGATGATGAATTACAAGCTATAAGTTTAAAGAACTCACTTCTTCCCCAAGATGATTTTTGTCATGATGTTTTATAACAGTAATAGAAGCCCTAAGAGACAATTGGTATCAGGTATTGGGAACTGCCACAACGGCCTTGACCACATGTTTTTGGGAGGACAGTGGTAGCATTTAAACGCTGGGCTGGAAAGCCATTGAATGCTCAGAGCTCAATTGACACTTTATTGAAGCTTGGAAGATAAGAACTTCGAGTGATGAAGACGACAGAAGCCTGACTTGCCAAGCTTCAGAGGGAATTTAGGGCCCTGGAAAGACTCAATCATGATGTGTCAATAGCCTACTAATCTGTGGGCCTGGGAAGCTGGGCCTGAAGAATGAGCTGTGATTAAGAAGAGACCATCAATGAGGAGTCTCCAGGGAAGTGTTTCCTCGGGGTCAGTACAGAGACGCTGTGGTCCAGACAGCCACGCCTGTACTTTGTGCTGGCTGCCAAATTTGGTAATGTGTAAGAGTCTTCCAAGTGGTACCAGCTCTGAAGGTGTGAAAAGGTCATAGAGAACATCTGAAGCTTGGCACCATGTGGCAAGGTTAGACTCCCTAAAGAGAACCCGGACAGGCTGCTGGTGAAGGTGGCACATAGCTCAGGGGCTCCAGCAGTCTGGAGATGCCAGCACCACTGGGCAAGAGAAAAGGATGGCAGCAGCCCTGGGGTAGAGCCAGCCCGAACCTAGAAGACATGGTCTATGTGCTGTGGCAAGCCTTTTGGAGCCTAGAAGGTTGTGAATCACCAAAGCTTGACTTTCAGCTATACACTGTTGAACTATGCTCTGCATTGTGACTGCCATGATTCTTCCTTCTTGGACTAAGAACGCACATAACTCATTTTTTTTAAAGGAACCAAGAGTTGAGAGACTTTGAAGTTTTCAAGATGTTTTGGAATTTACAGAGAATTGTGAGTTTTAGAGAGACTCGGGTTATTTTAGAAAGACTTGAAAGCTTTGGATGTTTTAAAAAGACAGAACTTTTAAAGTCCTTGAATTTTTAAAAGCTGTTGGATTTTTTTTATGTTAGAATGTTCTATACTGTGATATGAATATTAGCATGCCATCTTGGGGATAAAAGAAAAAGAAAATATTATAGTTGAATAGACATCTGTTTTGTGTCAAATTGACAAGGGGTCAATTGTTCTGGATGGTTTTATTTCAAGATGACACACGCTAGAATCATTTGGGAAGAGGGAACCTTAATTTAAAAAAATGCCTCTAGGCAAGAACTAGGAACCCTAGGTAAGACACTATCCACTGCTAGCTAACATGCCTTAAAATCTGCGCAATAATCCCAGACTGCACCCCTCCCCAACTGGTTAATAAAGAAGCTGCTTTGGCCTATGGCAGGGCAGAATATAGCTAGGTGGGAGAACTAAAATGAATGCAGGGAGAAAGAAAGCTGAGTCAGGCAGACGCCACATAGCCACCTAAAAAGGAAGAGGTAACAAACCATAAGCCTCATAGTAAAACATAAATTAATAGAAATGGGTTAATTTAAGATGTAAGAGTTAGTTAATAAGAAGCTTAAGCTAATAGACCAAAGAGTAGTCAATTAATATTAAGTCTCAGAATGGTTATTTCATAAGGATCTGCAGCAGTTAGTGTGCAGGACCTGATTCGGGTACAGGGGGACCAGTGGAATGGAGAATATTTGTAGCTACATGATAGAGGTCATTAAAGAGGATATAAACAAATCCCTTTAATAAACTGAGGAAAAGACAGACAAAAAAATGGAAGAAATTGATAAATCCTTCAAAGAAAACCAAGAAAAAACAAACAAACAGATAAAGGAGACTGTTCAAGATCTGAAAATGAAAATAGAAGCAATAAAGAAAACACAAACTGAGGGAATCCTGGAAATGGAAAATCTAAGCAAACAGGAACTACAGATGCATCACCAACAGAATACAAGAGAAGGAAGAGAGAATCTCAGGCTTTGAAGACAGAATAGAGTAAATATATTCATCAGTCAAAGAAAATGTTAAATCTAAAAAATTCTTAACACAAAACATCCAAGAAATCTTGGACACCACGAAAAGACCAAACATAAAAACAATAGAAATAGAATACGGAGAAGAAACCCAGCTCTGATGTAGAAGGTTCTTCTGTCTATGTGTTGCTTTCATTGGTTGAATAAAGAAACTGCCTTGGCCTTTTTTTTTTGATAGGGCAGCACTTAGATGGGTGGAGTAGACTAAACTGGGTGCTGGGAAGAAGAGCAGTGTGGTAGATGCCATGAAGCTCCTGCCTGAGACTAACGCTGGTTAGAATCTTTTCCGGTAAGCCACAACCTCGTGGTGTTGCACAGATTGGTAGAAATGGGTTAAATCAAAATGTGAGAGTTAGCCAATAATAGGCTAGAGATAATGAGTCAGGCAGTAATTGAATTAATACAATTTCTGTGTGGTTATTTCGGGTATAAGCTAGCCAGGTGGTGGGACGCAGCCCGTTCCTCATTGCTACACAGCTCAACAACTCAGAGAATATATTTAACAAAAACATAAAAGAAAAACTTCCCAACCTAAATAAGGAGATGCCTATAAAGGAATAAGAAGTTTACAGAACACCAAATAGATTGGATCAGAAAACAAAATCCCCTCACCACATAATAATTAAAACACTAAACATACAGAACAAAGAAATAATATTAAAAGCAGCAAGGGGAAAAGGCCAAGTAACATATCAAGGCAGACCTACTAGTATCATACCCTCCTCCTGAACAGATACCCTAAAATCCGAAAGGGCCTGAACTGATGTTTTACAGATTCAAAGAGACCACTGATGCTAGCCCATATTGCTATACCCAGCAAAACCGTCAAACACCATAGATGGAGAAAACAAGATATTTCATGACAAAGACAAATTTAAATAACTATCCACAAAAATAGCCCTACAGAAAGTAATAGAAGGAAAACTCCAACCCAGAAAGTTAACTAAACCTATAAAAACACAGACAATAGATAATCTCATGCCAGTAAAACCCAAAGAAGGGAAACACACACACACACACGCGCGCGCGCGCGCACACACACACACACACACACACACACACACACACTATTACTACCAGCACCAAAATAACAGGAATTAACAATCACTGGTCATTAGTATCCTGATGTTTTTTCTATCAACTTAGCTGCTACACATGAATCTACTGATATTTTCTTTATCATCTGAGGCTCCATGGTGCTGCATTCAATGCCCACCGCTGCAGCTGTGATAAATAGGTTTAAACTAAGTCTCTACTGTTCTATTTACCAACAAAGACCCAGAAGTCAGATGTGGGATGAAAACCTGCTAGATCAGAGAGGAAGAGAGGCAACCACTTGACCTTGCTTTTTGGCTTTGATAAAATCCAACACCCCTTCATGACAAAAGTCTTGGAAAGAACAGGGGAAAAAGGGACATACCTAAACATAATAAAAGTACTATATGACATGCCAATTGCCAACATCAAATGTAATGGAAAGAAACTCAAAGCAATTCAACTAAAATCAGAAACAAGACAAGCTGTCCACTCTTTCCACAACCATTCAAGAAAGTACTTGAAGTTCTAGCTAAGGAAATAAGAAAACTAAAGAAGATCAAGGTGATACAAATTGGAAATGAAAAAGTCAAAGTATCATTATTTGCAGATGATATAATAGTATACATAAGTGACCCCAAAAACTCTACTAGGGATCTCCTACAGCTGATAAACACCTTAAGTAAAGTGACTGGATACAAGATTAATTTTTAAAAAATCAGTAGCCCTCCTATATGCAAATGAGAAATGGACCTAGGAAGAAATCAGAGAATTAACACCCTTTACTAAAATAATATAAAATATCTTAGTGTAACTCTAACCAAGCAAATGAAAGACCTATATGACAACTTCAAGTCTCTGAAGAGAGAAACTGAAAAAGATATCAAAAGATGGAATGATCTCCCATGTTCATGGATTGGTAGGATTAACAGTAATAATGGCCATTTTACCAAAAGCATCTACAGATCTAATGCAATCCCCATTAAAATCCCAATTCTTTACCTTGAAAGAACAATACTCAACAAAAACCCAGGATAGCTAAAACAATCTTCTACTATAAAAGAACCTCTGGATGTATCACCATATTGACTTCAAGCTCTACTACAGAGCTATATTGCTAAAACCCACATAGTATTGGCATAAAAACAGACAGGTGGATCGATGGAATCAAATCAAAGACCACCACTATGGATACCTGCTTTTCAACAAAGAAGTCAAAATTAAACAAATGTAAAAAAAGAAAGCATCTTCAAGAAATGGTGCTGGTCTAACTGTATATCTGCATGTAGAAGAATGCAAATAGATTCATAACTATCATCCTTCACAAAACTCAATCCAAGTGAATCAAAGACCTCAACCTAAATCCAGATACACTAAACCTGATAGAAGAGAAAGTGGAGAATAATCAAAAACACTTTGGCACAGGAGATAATTTCCTGGACAGAACACCAATAGCACAGGTACTAACATCAACAATTAATAAATGGGACCTCATGAAAGCAATGTTTCTGTAAGGCAAAGGACACCATCAATAGAACAAAACAGCAGTCTACAGAATAGGAAAATATCTTCACCATCCCCACGTATGACAGAGGTGTGCTTTAAGGAACTAGATATCAAAAACCAAAATAATCCAATTTAAAAATGGAGTACAGATGTAAATAGAGAATACTCAACAGAAGAATCTCAAATGGCTGAGAAACACTTAGGAAATGTTCAACATTCTTAGCTATCATGGAAATGCAAATCAAAAATATTCTGAAATTTTATCTTACATCTGTCAGAATGGCTAAGATCAAATGCAAAGCAATAGCTCATGGTGGAGAGGATGTGGTGCATATCCTTAATTTTGCATCTTTCATACCTACAAAAACTGTGACGTGTAGACCATGCTACCAAATTTTGTTGCCAGCTCAGGATGGAGTCTACTTCCATTGACCCACAGTCTCATCAGTTTCTGGGTGCTTTTTTTTTTCTGAGAAAACATATCCCTAGGCAGGGAACCCTTCCAGAGGCAATCTCTGTTTCAGTTAAGGTTATAGCATGAGAAATAAATTTGCATTTTCATAAAGTCTTTGATGGATAGGGGTATCGTCTTTGGGTACCTTTCCTAACAGTCTAATGAAAAGAATAAACTTTGTTTCTAACAATACAAATGCTTTTTTGTCTGTGTTCTTCTTTTCTGTGATTTTGAATTTGCTCATACAGCACAACACTAAACTTCCCATTTTTATTACCTTTTTGCTCTTTCTCATTGTGAATAGGAATAAGTGAACTGAGTTGTAGCCAGTTCTGTTGTAACTTTTGTAGCCAGTTGTAACTTTCTGAATGTTGTTTTGAAATTTCCTCTGCTAAAGGAATGAATCCATCAATTTTGAACTCAGCTATTGTGGAATAATCTTTTTGTATACTGAGAAGATGTGTCTTTGCAAGGCACCTTCTGATTGGCTTAATAAAGAGCTGAATGGCCAATAGTTAGGCAGTAAGAGGTTAGGCAAGACTTTTGGGCAGAGGGAGAAGAAGAGGAAATAAATCTAAGTGCGAGAGAGACACCAGAGGACATGGAGAGGAAACAGAAGGTGCAAGATAAAAGAAGGTAAAAAGCCATGAGGCAAAACATAGATGAATATAAATGGGTTAATTAAAGTTATAAGAGCTAGTGGAACAAGTCGAAGCTATGGGACAAACATTCATAATTAATAGTAAGTATCCATGTTGTTTTTGTGAGCTGGCAGTCCAAAAATAATCCATCTACACCCAGCCTCATGGAAGTTCTCACGACATGGGCAGAATGGAGCCAGATTCTTTTCAGAACATCACACTGAAATGGCCCCTAGCTCAGTTCTTGATAGAGTTCTTGTTTCCCTATGAAACCTTACAAGCTGGTCCTCCACTGTCTGCCTTCATGGCGGGACTTCATATACAAATCACTTCTATTATTCCGGGCTTCATTATAATATTAAGAGTCTAGATTTATAATTCAAAATCAACCATTCCCCTTTTTGTTGGTATACCATGTGGCGTAGGGAGTCTGTATTTTCAATGATAAAGACGTTAAAAGCTTTGCCTTTAGAAAGCTAAATATAGGCCTCATAATACTCAATAACAACAGACTATTGAAGTTTATTAGCTATACTTTGCATCAATATGAGAAAATATCTGTTGCATAAAAATATCACCACAAAGTTAGCAGGTTAAAAATAACATCTACTTAATAACTCCTGTCTTCCTTGGGTCAGGGGGCAGGCACAGCTTAGCAGGGTCTCTTATCAGACTATCACAAATAGTATTTCTCTTTCTTAGCATGGTGTCGGCCAGAGAGTAGCTCACTTATTAGTGGCCAGGAAGAAAGCAAGTATAACCCTCAAATGCATGTCCAAAGTGGCATACTTTCTCCAGCTACACTTTGCCTTTCTACATTTGCGCTAGTTTACAAAATATTGCAAACCATTCAGGGGCACTTATTATCTTAAGCGTGTATTATCTTAACAATAATAGTGAGTGTTTTAAAGAAGTAGAAGCAGAAGGAGCTGCTGTTGCTCTCACTGCTGGTTTGGCAAATACTGACCACGTATTCCTTCCATGTATCCCTGTGACATATTATGTCCCCCAAACTAGAGACAGCATCACTTGTCCATACAACCGTGCTGCCTTTGAGCTTTCACACTGGAGAAGCTATCAGCCAGAGCATCGGTAAGTAACTGCAAGGTAGTCCTGAGGAAACTGAACTTTTTTCTCCAGCAGAAAACCCAGGTAAATATTTAATATTTGAGCATGAATTATTAGAAAAAGGAAACAGGACCAATCAAGAATTGGGTCCTTTAGAATATTAAAGACCTAAAATAGAGAAGAAAAGCATTTACAAAGGAGTCTGAACCACTGCAGTAGAGACTGATTGGCAGCTTACAGGATGGAACCCTGAGCATGTGCCTATTCGATGACCAGGATGCTCTGTGATGCATGGGGAGAAAAAGCATCTGAGTATTCACACACTGTAGAAGCAGCACTGCACAGAGAAGAACAGAACAGGATACAGTTAGAACGAAGAGTGACTCTGGTTCATTATTTTTTTCTGTACGATAACCACCACAGAGCATTCAAAGACACTGCTCAGTTTGCCATTTACTTTTCGCCACCAGAGTAAAACTTTAACCTAATATTCATCTCTACAAGGTAAAAGGATTTGCTTTGATAGTAGGACCTGAAAAACACAAATGGAAGTTCTAAAGGAGCACCAAAACAAAACATGACATGGGACATTATGGTTACAAACAGAGCTTTGGGAAGCTCTTGGTGGCAAAACTTGGTAGCAATAGAGACCTTTCCTGTCCCCACTGGGACAAAGGTCAGAGAATAGCCAGACTAGCCAGGAAAGTATAGCTCCCTCCTGTAGATACACTGTGGTTTCTGCTGAGACACAGAGATAGACAGAGAAACAGAGGCACAGGAAGAGAAATACAGATGGGAACACACACACACACACACACACACACACAGAGAGAGAGAAAGAGAAAGAGAGAGAGAGAGAGAGAGAGAGAGAGAGAGAGAGAAAGAGAGAGAGAGAGAGAGAGAGAGAGAGAGAAAGAGAGAGAGAGAGAGAGAGAGAGACTATCTGTGATCTGTGTATCAGATTGGCCTCAAACTTTGATATTCTTGCCTCAGTCTCACTGTGTTGGAATTATCGGAATATGCACCACACCTGAATACCAGTGTGTCCAATCTTAAATTCTTATTAAGACTGACATAGGACACTGATGCTGAATAAAAATCAAAATTCATTTATATCCTCTCATGTTATTCTTGTTTGTAATTGCAGAGGAAGCAGTTTAAAATGATAACAATTTTGTCATCATAATTGTCTTGGAGTAGGATAATGGAGAGAAATTCAAATTTCATCATATCTTGAGACTTTCACATGGAAGAGCCTCATAAATGCATTCTAAACTTAATAACATTTTATTGGTGGATATAATTAATATTTTCTTACTCAGAATATTCCTCATTCATAGGGAACAAAACTGAAGGATACAAAATTATGTGTGTTTCCCTGTCAAGCATAGTCACTGATTGATCACATGAGTTATCAAGACGATTACATTAAATTTTTGGTCACTAGCACACATATTTTCTACACAAGTACATACAAAGATAATACAGATTAGATTTATATCTTTTAAATTTAGTAATAAAAGTTCTATGTTTAAAATATGACTTTTTTGTTTTGATACTTGATTCCATTCAAGACTCAAAAAAGAAACAGAATGTCACCAAAAAAGTATCTTAGGCAGAAAATGTAATTATCTATGTAATGAAATATCGAATGAAAATTCTACTCAGTTACAGCTTCACTCACAAAACCTCTTTTCTAATAGATGCAGTTATTAAAAGCCTAAAGTATGTTTCAGAAAATGTCAAGCAAATGAAGGTAATGTAGAGGACTTTTCACCGATGCTTTTGCTAGTAGTTAGACTTCAGTAGCCTTTAGAGACCATTAAGTACCCTTGGCTAATTGGCCAATGGTAAATTAACCCCCTTTTTATTTCAGCAGCACTATTTTAACACCCTTAAACTCTGTCAGTGCAGTGTCTGAATGACAAAATAATATTGTGCATGAATAATAAGCAGAAAAGTTAAATTACATTTCATGTTTCACATGCCATACCTGTGTCAGAGAACTTTCTTTTGAAGTCACTGACATTCAATTTTCTTAAACAATCTCATGTTGACATCATTCTGAGGCAAATTTTCCTAATTACTGTTAATTGCCTATCAAGGAAAAAACTCTTTTCATGAAGTGCAGTTGTCTAGCACAGAAGAAGTTAGCTCCACTGTGCACATTAAAGACAAAGCATGACATTAAGGCGCTACTTTGTTATAAGGTCATATTAAATATGGTGTGCAATTAACAAAGTGCTTTTCATGGTTCTGGAAATGCAAATATGTCTTGATGTGTTTGTCAAATTAGATTTTATCATAGAAATATGGGTATCTGCAGATGGATAACATTTACGAAGAATAAAATTAATTTAATGTCCTTACACTTGGTAATACAGGTACTAGAAAATGGCCAACTAAAACAGGTTTTTTTGTAAATATGTTTGAATATAATTTCTCAGAATAAAAACACTACTATTTTAAAATCTCAAAATTTTCAAATTTGTTTATTAATATTTTAAAATTTGGAAGCAGCCCCCAAAATATTCAACATTTACTCTTAATAGATTTGATGGTTTTGATATTATAGAAAGTTATAAGTTTCTGGTAATGTTGTGCATTTCCAAATAGTCAGAATAACTAAACTATTATCAAAGTTAAACTGCATCAGTTCAACTTCGGGTTCCACAAGTATGTGAAAAATCACGGATATAAAATGTGATATATGTAAAATTTGAAAGTTAACATGAAATTGGCAACAATTAAGAGCTTGTTTGTTGCTTTGCTGTCATTTCGAATGCCATGTTCAAGCTAATTAGAAATAGAAATGCTCTATCACATAACATACTTGGAACCAAAAGTGTACCATCACTACCAGATTTCTCAATATCCATGTGTAAGAATCAGTGTCAACCCTTACTACTAACCATAGGCCAGACCTGCACCATTGAATGCCTTTCTCCAGCAGGAATGAAAGAGGAGGGCAATCCCATCTGGGTATGTGATGTCTTTTTGAGCACATTGTTCTCATGTCATTTCTCCTTCCTCTAGTGTGGAAACTTAGCTAATTAGACCAAGTACTCAAGGGTACTGTATGCCCCTCCATTTTTAATTCTATTTGTCTTTTACTTGTTTGTCAACATTTTTTTCAGTTATTGAAATTATTTGGGGGCAAGGACAAAAATACCAATTCCCCCCCCCACACACACACACACAGTCATTGACTAAACTCTGTGTATGATTATTTAACAAAAATGAAAGTTGTTCTAGGGTGATGTTAACACTGTTTCAGTATAGGACAACCAAAAATTTTTAGGTTAAGTTATATTGACTGAGCTTTTGGTCACAGAGGAGATCAAACTCTAGAATGTCTACTCAAATCTATTGACGATGTCCTCATTTTCCTCTAATTAAATTATGGTTTTCTTTTTCTTAAAAAATGAAAAAAATTAAGCATTATTGGTTTTATGTCCAAGTAGGATTGTATTACAAGAGTACTGATTTCTATTATATTTAATTGCTCCAAAGGCCTTTGTTGACTTGCCCAAGGAAATTAATGTCCACACATATTACTGTGACTAAAGGTCAATGATTCTAGACAATTACAAATTCCTCATAATATTTAATTTCTACTTAAACCTTAAAAGAAATATGGCTATGATGCTTTAAAAGGTTTTTATTGTTGTTTGCTTTTGCTACCAAGGGTTAATTTCAGGGTTTTAGACAGGCTAGGTAAATACTATTACTAAGCTATGTTCCTGGGTCCTTACAATAATTCTAAAATGTTGTTATTTTATTTGTGTGTGTGGTTTGCATGCTCATGTGCTCATATCCATGTGTGCAGAAGTTAATTTTCAGAAACTGATTCTGTCCTCTGGTCAGGGAGTCAGGTGTGCAACGCAGCACTACAAAGCTTTGACTCACTGACCGCCTTAGCAGGCCTATTGTCAACCGTGATAGTTTTGAACCTCATGTTCCATAAGCTAACACTTCTCAGCAAACCTCTGAGAAGTATACACAGTGCAATGTTCTTATATGGTAAGCTATCATACTGTTTAACCTCAATGAGAAGCTGACTCAGGAAGCAGGATTGTTTTTTCCATTTCAGAACAAACATGGCTCACTCAGATCACTCCACACACGCACTATGGCTCACTCAGGTCTTTAGGAGGTTTTTGGCTTTTTTCTTTTCCTCTTTTTTTTTTTTTTTTGTTTCATTAATCAAATGTTTCCTCTGATTACCTCCTCACCAGCTATTCTCAAGACTGCACACCAGACATGCACTGGGGTGACATACGGACAAGTTCCTTTCCCTGTGGTCCCACATACCAGTTATCAGTTTGCTCCCTCTTCCCTGTTGTTACTTTACTGCTGTCTCATTGATTTTCTGTAATATGCCATGTCTCTCATTTTCTTTGTGGCTACATAGGGTCTTATATAAAAAAATTCTCACAGTTATCTTATTTTTTAATTAGTAACCATTTTGAATGCTTACAGAATTCTCTATTTTCCCCAAATTCTATGCTTTTCCATCTCCCCCCCCACATAGTTCATTTATGCATGTCACAAACCTCATATCCTACACCATATATGAATTAACAAATTTTATAGTTATACTTTTAACTTTTAAAATTATTTATTTTTTTGTATGTGCATGTGTGTGTCTAGCTTCTTATTGGGCTCTGGAAAATAAACTTGGGTCTTCATGCCTTCACAATAAGCATTTTACTAACTGAGTTTTCTCTGTCTCTAGCCCTAGATGGGTTCTTCTATCTCTCTCTATGTCTCTCTCTCTCTCCCCGCATTTTTTTACATTTTATCCAAAAATTTGGCATTTACTTCACAATATTTCAGTATTTTACTGTCAAAAATATAATTCTTAGACAATCAGTTCTCTAGTAAATTTAATTAGAAATCTGGAAAGTATCTTTGAATAACACATTTTTATTTTTTATTTAAATTTGTCTTTTATTTTACATACCAGCCTCAGTTTCTCCTCTCTCCCTTTCCCCCACCTCCCAACTCCCCCCATATCACTCCAATCTACTTCTCAATTACTCCTCTCTTGGGGAGTCAACAAAGTCTGGTATACCATGTTGAGGTAAGACCAAGCCCCTCTCCCTGTATAAGGCCAAGCAAGGTATCCCACCATAGGGAATGGGCTCCCAAAAGTTATTTCATGTACCCAGGATAAGTCCTGGTCCCATTCCCAGGACCCACCCCCAAAAGATCAAGTCACATAACTGCTACCCATATTCAGAGGGCTTAGTTTGGTTCCATGCAGGATGCCCAGCTGTCAGTCCAGAGTCCGTGAACTTCAACTAGCTCAGGTCAGCTCTCTCTGTGGGTTTCCCAATCATGATCTTGACCACCCCCTTTGCTCATATGATCCCTCCTCCCTCTCCTTGTCCAATCTACTTCAAGACCCAGCAATACCACACCTAGGTATATACTCAAAGGATGTACAATCATACCACAAAACATCTGCTCAACTATGTTCACAGAAGCATTATTTCTAATAGCCAGAACCCAGAAACAACCTAGATGCCCCTCAACTGAAGAATGGATAAAGAAAATGTGGTTCACAGTGGAGTATTATTCAGCAGTTAAAAAAAAAAGACATCTTGAAATTTGCAGGCAAATACATGGAACTAGAAAAAAACATCCTGAGTGAGATAACCCAGACCTAGAAAAGTAAACTCACTCATAAGTGGATATCAGACATAAAGCAAAGGATAATCAGGCTGCAATCCACAACCCAGGGAAGCTAGGTAGAAAGGAAGACCCTAAGAGGGACACACATGGAGGATCCCAGAATAGGGAAATAGCTGAGATTTCCTGGGTAAACTGGGAAGGGGAGTAGAAGGGAAGGATTGGGGGATGGGAACATGAGGAGCCATTATGGGGTTAGAGAGAAACCTGGAACTTGCCAGGAATTCACAAAGATGACCCCAGCTGAGACTCCTAGCAATAGTGGAGAGGATACCTGAACTAGTCTTCCTCTATAATCAGATTAGTGCCCACCCTAATTGCCATCAAAGAACCCACATTCAGTAACTGACAGAAGCAGATGCAGTGATCCATGGCCAAGCACTGGGCAAGGCTCCTGGAGCTTACATTTTCCTTAACTTCTTAGATATAATTTTTCATCAAACTGAGTTATACCTCTATAAAACCTCTTTGAAAATAAAACTCTACTTTTATTAATATTCTGTTTATTATTATTTATTTTTTTGAAATTTACAAAACACTATCTTGTTGCTTGCATTCTGTCTGTATTTTCTTAGTATGCACTAGCACATCATAAACACTTAAGAACTTTAGACCACACCAAGGGCGGCTAGAGATATAGTCAGTAAGGTGATTGCCTTACAATCAGGAGAACCTTGAATTTGATCCCCAGAACTCATACAAAAAAGCAAGAGTTAATGGTTGGGGACTGGTGAAAGTAGATGGATTCTTGGGACTTACCAGCCAGCAGCAAGCCTTAGTCTACTGGCAAGTTTGAGGTCAGTGAGAGAGTCTATCTTAAAAACCAAGAAAGGCAGTACCCCAAGAAACAATATCTGAAAAATACTTGTGGCTTCCACAAACATGAATGCACATGGCGCGTGCACATGCGTGCGTGCACACAGACACACACACATATGTATATACATAAAAACTGGCATGCATGTACACACACATCAAAAAAGGGGAAGAGAATTTTAGTAGAAGACAGATAAAACAGGGCACGTGGTTAAATGCCTATTATTCTAGCATTTGGAAGGCAAAGGCAGGATCTTTGTGAGTTCTAGCCTGGTTTATATACCAAGCTTCATGTCCACATTTGTTCATGTGATTTCAAAAGCAGCTCTATCAAATTATTCAATACTTTCAACAAACTGCCTTTTCATTTTGACATGCTGAAGTTTTCTTGTGTTTTAATGGTTTTTCTCCATGCATACAACTTTCAAAATTATTCAGCTCAAATGCCACCTCCTTCGAAAACCTTACTAAAGAATGACAGCAAATGATTGCTCCCTCCATTATACTATATACATGTACAGTGTCTTTGTATATGGACATATGCACAACTATAACAATAATATGTATATATACATATCATAATTTCCTTTAATTGTGATACACATTTGTAAGTGGAGGATGCTTGTTCATTTCCCAGATACCTAGACCTGAAATAATCACACAGAAACTATATTAATTACAACACTGTTTGGCCAATCACTTAAGAGTATTACTAGCTAGCTCTTATATCTTAAACTAATCCATTTCCATTATTTTATATTTTACCATGAGGCTCGTGGTTTGCCGGTAATTCCTGGGCATATGTCTCCTTCAGCGGCTACATGGCATCTCCCTGACTCCACTTTCTTTCCTCCTTTATTTGCTTGGAATTCCCACCTTTATTCTGCTAAGCCACTGGCTGAAACAGTTTCTTTATTAACCAATGGCAATAAAACACATTCACATCACCTCCCCTTTTCTGTCTAATTAAAAAGGAAGGTTTTAACTTTAGCATAACAAGATTACATACAACAAAATAGTTGTCAAGCAATAATTATAGTTACAATACTTGGTCCATTTACATTTGACAAATTAAGGAAAATAATCTATCATTTATTCTATCTTTGTGAGTCTAAAGTTTTATATCTAATCTAACTTTTACCATAACTAAAGAAAAGTATCATTATAACTATCTGTTCTTCAACTCCATCGAAGACCACAGAAGGATATAGATGGAGGCTGTATGTGTGTTTCCCGGCCATCCAGATCTAAAATCATCACACAGAAACCATATTAATTGCAATACTGTTTGGCCAATAGCTTAAGCATATTTCTAGCTAGCTAGCTCTTACATCTTAAATTAACCCATTTCTCTTATTTAGTATTTTAACATGAGGCTGGTGGTTTGCAGTTATGGTTTTGGCATGCGTCTGTCTTCTTTGACAGCTACATGGCATCTCTCTGACTCTACCTATTTTTCTCCTCTATCTCTGCTTGGAATTCCTGCCTTGCTCTATTTTGTCTGCACTGTCATAGGCCCAAGTAGCTTCTTTATTAACCAAAGATTATAAAACATATTCATAACATACAGAAGGGAATCCCACATCACATATTCAACTCTCATATTAGTATCTTAAATGAGGAATAAGGATCATATTTCATTTCTTATTGAATATTTCATTATTACAATGCTTTAGCTGTGTTAGGTATACTGAAGTAATATGAAATGTAGCATACATAAAAGCATTCATGTATATATTTACAAAACAGTATTCTAGTCATTGAAAGTAGGAGTGAAATGCCTATGAAACAAAGAAGACAAACAGGAGGCATGGATGGGAGAGAGAAGGCTTGTGTATGGGGTGTGTATTGGATATGGAGTGGATATACTAAAAGTACACTGTATGCCTGCATGCAAAGGACCTTATGTAGCCCCTGTGGAACAAAATAAAGCTGAAAACAAATTGTAAAATAGTAAGTACAACTAAATATCACAATTCATAGTCATAAACATGTTCTAATTTGTGACCTTCCAGGAAGATTGGTATTTTAATGAGACAAATGTATTTGAAAGTATATCACTGCAGAAAAGAAATATTGCTGTAAATAAATAACTGCACTGTCTCTCATCATAAACAAAAAGGAAGTTGTAAGTTGATGCTATTCAGGCTGTATTTTCTGCTGTAAAATCAGAAGTGAAAACAGAGTATAAAAAGCATGATTTTCTAGCATACAGTGTTCTAAGTAATAATAATAGTCCCTAACAATCAGACCCAGATATTCTGTTAACAAATATCACTCAGTTTATCTAGAAGATCGGACATAGGAACAAGGCAGTCACGTCCAATTCCACATGGATTCTGAGCTCAGATCCTGGATTTTGCACAGTTTACCTTGCGAACATGATCTGAGTGACATTTCACAAATTCCTGGATAAATGTTGCTACACTCTGCCAGGAGAGAGACAGGCTATGTCATGCACAGATCAATAATCGCACTGTGTTTCATCAGCCTCAAAATAAAAAATGCTTCATCTGACAAAAGCCATGGCCCTAGAGAATCTGACATATATAAACTGAATAGCTCACAACAACTGTGTACCACACAATCTACTGGTGTTGAGTAAAAGAAACTTTGGGGGTGAGCAATGAGAATCATACGGTTGTTTTCTACATTTTTATTACTAGAGGCTTAAACAAAGATTATCCAAGGACAATGAGGTCATTTAAAATCCTATAATTCCTGCCAGAAAAAAATGGCCAGTAGTTTACCAATTCCAACCTTTTAGACAAAAGGTATATAAACAATTATCAAAAAATATATATTTAGGAAATTCTGACAAAGATATCAAAAAAATAGGTGAATTTTAATGCAGGTTCACAGAATCTGACACTTTTATAACTCAAGGGTTTGCTGCCCTATTTGAGGTGTGATGTCTGCATGCTGGAGTGCTGACTAGGCCATGTTCCAGATTCTCGCACTTCACTGTAGTCTTTTACTTGAGTTTTGATTAAGCAAATTTAATATTAATTAGTTAATATAATTGAAAAAGAAATGTCACAAATTTAAAAACTCAAATCCTAAAAATTGAACTACATTATTTAAGATTGCTATTGACCCTTTCAAAAGTCTGCGAATCAAATATGCTGTTACAGAATTTATCTGCCTCAGAGTAGGGGAATCAGGGATTCTTCAAGAAATTGGAGAAGATAAAAATGTCAATTAAAAAAGCAGCAGTGTACATTTGTAAGACTTATGCTTACAGGCTGCATGTGAATTCTGTTGCCACCCAGATAGCTACAGTTGAGTTCTTAGCAGCAATAACCTGGGGTGAAAATTTTGTTTTTCAGGTTATAGTTTAGAAGCATCTCTTCTTAAATTTTAAGAAATATTATTGTCGTAGTTTATTTTCCAATTGCTGTGACAAAATGCCATGACCATGCAACTTGTAAAAGAAAATGTTTAATTTGGGGCTCACTGTCCAGAGGTTGAGAGTCATTATATCATGGCGTGGGGCACGGCAGCAGACAGGCCAGGCACTGGAGCAGCAGAGAGCTTACATCTTGTATTTTTTGCTAATTGCTGCATATTTTTATTAAAATAAGGGTTGGTTTTAGAAGGGGGTTGTTTGGGTTTTTTATAGTATTTTTATGATCTACAACAATTATAAAATAAATATGTTTCAATAATATTCTTCCTCTCACCCAAGTCTTTCCATATCATCTCTCCCTCTCTACTCATCTAACTTGAAGTTCTTTCTTAAAAAAAAGAAACAAAACCCAATACAAGAAAATGTCCAGACCTAAGAAAACAAAATATAACCACTCCCTAAGAAAGAAAAACACCAAACTGTAACCAAATAAAGGCACACACACAAACACACATACACACTCCCGTGGAGATAGAATGAGAAACCTTGGAACACTCAGCCCTAAATGGGATGTCTCCATCAAATCCCTCCACTCAGAGCTCAGGGAACTCCCTAAAGAGGAGGCAGAAAGAGTGTAAGGGTCAGAGGGGATGAAGGACACCAGAGGATACCGCTCTCTAAATCAACAGGAGCAGAGCTCACATGAATTCACAGAGACTGAAGCAGCATACACAGAGCCTGCAAGGTTCTGCACCAGGTTCTCTGTATATAAATGATGGCTTCCAATTTAGTGCTTTAAGGGAACTCCTGAATGTGCAAACGGTTGAATCTCTGACGCTGTGACTTCTCTTGGGCTCTGTTCCTTTTGTTGGATTGTCTTGTCCAACTTCAATGTAAAAGTGTTTGTTTTGTCTTATTATATTTTATTTATTGTATATTTTTAAATGAATGGAATGAATGAATGTAAACCTAGCCACTAGGATAAAGGTTAACAACTGAACTATCACTTACTTATACCTGTTGGGTTTTCTCCAATAGAGTGACACTGGGTAGACCAACCTCTCCATGACAGGCCTGTGTTCAGGAGAGCTCAAATCTTGGTTCACAAGCATAACTTGGAATTGCATGGGATTTTGAAAACCTCAAAGCCCACCACTACTGGCACATCTCCTTCAACAAGGTCACATGGCCTAATCCTTTCCAAATAGTTCTATCAACTGGGAACCAAATA